>CM029548.1:65919567-66169567 GCA_017141385.1 Sogatella furcifera
ACGAAACCGAGACGAAGCCAAGTACGGTAGCAAAATATATCCGTGTAAAGTATGTCCAAGCAAAGAAGACCCTCTGGCAAGATGAGAAAATGACTACAACTCGGACAATTTTGGTTTAAAAAATTATTGATTTGGTGTCAATCGTAAGAAACATTTTGATCTACAATTTGAGACCGAATTTTTTGAACCAATATTGACCGAGCTGGAATCATTTTCTCATCTTGCCAGAGGGTCTTCTTTGCTTGGACATACTACAGTATGTCATTGATATTATCATATCATATTTGTATTTATAATACACAATGATAATAATGATGGGATCGAAAAAATAGTTTGGAAGATCAGTATAATCATAATCATCTTTCTTGAGTAATAATACATAGAAGAGTAGGCCTACAACAGGCAAAGACCAATACTGTTCCTCTTACAATTTATACAAACATATTAAAGATAGGTTATATTATATTTTTCACATATCTCAACTAATTTTTACACTAAAATCCAAATTTTGAAATAGATTCACAACAAAATCTCGAACAAAACATGAAAATTTTGAAGCAAATTTCAATGAAACTTATAATTAGCCATTACAGCTACAGTATACTTTGAACCTCCAATGACAGAAGATAACACAGTGAGCAGTAAATATGATGAACGCAAAAACTGAACACTCAACAATGACAAATATAACCCCAGCTATTTTGTTTTGGAAACAATAAGCAAAAGTTTTGTAGCTCATCGATAACGAAAATTGCCTATAATAAACTGGTTGCGAATCACTGGCGGCTCGTGCCCACGAAACAGGTGAAGTGCTGTACAGTAAAAGATACAGGCACTTCACATGTTTCGTGGGCACGAGCCGCCAGTGTTGCGAATAAAAGCTGAATTTCTACTTTCCTAAATTATAGTCGATTTTCTTTTTCAGTATTCTCACATGAGTCATAACCGAAATATTCAAATTCGGCAATGACTCATCACAGGTAACCGAACAAGCTGTAGATGAATTAGCGTGTATTGGTAGTTTGTCCAAGCAAAAAAGAGCCTCTGGCAAGATGGGAAAATGACTCCAGTTTGGTCAATATTTGTTCAAAAATTATAAATGTGGTCTTAATAGTAGATCAAATTGTTTCCTACAATTTGAGAACAAATTTATGATTTTTGAACCAATATTGACCGAGCTTGAGTCACTCTACCATCTTGCCAGAGGCTCTTCTTTGCTTGGATAGACTATATTATGCTTTGAAGAGACCGCTCCTAGAATTCTATTTGGCTTTTGTTGAAAACGATTACTATTGTATTATAGTCTGTCCAAGCAAAGAAGACCCTCTGGCAAGATGGGAAAATGACTCCAGCTTGATCAATATTTGTTCAAAAATTATAAATGTGGTCTTGATATGTAGATCAAATTGTTTCCTACAATTTGAGAACAAATTTATGATTTTTGAACCAATATTGACCGAGCTTGAGTCACTTTAACATTTTGCCAGAGGCTGTTCTTTGCTTGGACAGACTATACCATTTCATTGGTTGAAACTTTTAATAATAAAAATTTCATTTGTTTAAACTGTATAGTATAGTATATATACTGTTAGTTTAGTATAGTTAGTATAGCATGCTATTAGTATAGTTAGTATTAGTTAGTATTAGTATAGTACCTTCATGCTATTTTAGTGTAGGCCTATAAATGGATAATTTGATAGTGATAAACTCAACAGATATACTGATACAATATTGCATAATATTATAAAGGATTTTCCTTTATTAGAAAAACTACGATATCAATTCTCTCAGAATTTTTTTCACTTTAATATCAAAAGTTCTGTAATTAATTGTAGAAATAAAAATGCATAATAGGGAGCTGCCTACACATTACCCAAGCCTACATAATTTATTAGAATATAGGCTATATCCTATGAATCCTATTCTATAAATATGTTGAACTCTTTTTATGCAAATGAAGAGATGATTAATTAAACTTCTATTGCGTTCAATTTTTCAAGATTTTTCAACAGCTTCTCAATGACAAGTGATGATCGTAATTGCTAATTTATAATTTGGGAAGTGACTATAGTATAGAATATAGATAGTCTATTATGCAAAAGAAAATAGAATCTAACCACTGTTAAATGACGTCATTTTACTGAGCTAATAAGAATTCCTTGTTTTAGTCCAATCTATGTACGTTGGTCAACGTTGATTGAATCTAATGAGCTTTTGTGCAATCGACCGTTGGAATATAGTCTGTCTATGCAAAGAAGACATTCTGGCAAGATGGGAAATGACTCCAGCTCGGTCAATATTGGTTCAAAAATCATAAATATGGTCTCAAATTGTAGATCAGAATATTTTCTACAATTTGAATATCAATTCATAACTTTTTAATCAATATTGACTGAGCTGGAGTAATTTTATCATCTTGCCAGAATGTCTTCTTAGCTTGGACAGACTATACTTTAAATTGTATTGGAACAAGGCATACAATTATACAATCTTTACTTGAATTAAGTTTCTATAGCTTATGCCAAAAATTCAGGCGGTTTCGTCTGTCTCTTTTAAGTGATATAACCTACTAACAGCTGAAGTAATGCATCTTTTGAAGTAAAGTCTCTTTTGCTCCCAAAAACATCATCTAGGCATAGCTAAATGACAACTCTAATTGACAACATCAGCTGTTGGAGCGCAAAAGGAGCAGACGAAACCGCCTAATTTTTTGACGCCAGCTATATACTTGCAACAAACAACGAATAAGTATTGCGAAACCACCAACGTCCTTTCATGTTTTTCAATCTTTTGTTGTCCTTGTAAAACCGCGACAGTAAATATAGGTATAGTTCGCGCAAGCCGAGAAGACACGCCGCTACAATACAAATCACATTACAACCGAGTGTCTTCTCAGCTCGCACGAACTAATCCATATAAATGCTTGTGTTCCAATTTAATATTTCAATAACAGTAACATTGATCATTGCAAGGTTGTTAAATTGAATTTTCCTCAGAACTAGATTCTTGATTTCATTGTTTGAAAAATTTTGAAAACAGAAACGTTGAGAGAACAGCATAATATTTCACAATATGAGAATTTCTATTGTCATATAGCTATAGAGTATAGAATATAGTCTGTCCAAGCAAAAAAGTCATTCTGACAAGATGGGAAAATGAATCCAGCTCGATCAATATTGGTTTAAAAATCATAAATTTGGTCTCAAATTGTAGATTAGAGTGTTTCCTACAATTTGAGACCAAATTTTAAATTTTTGTACAGATATTGACCGAGCTGCACTGGCGGCTCATGCCCATAAAACAGGTGAAGTGCTGTATAGTAAACGATATGGGTACTTTACCTGTTTTGTGGGCCAGTGCCGAGCTGGAGTCATTTTCCCATCTTGCCAGAATGTCTTTTTTGCTTGGACAGTCTGTAATAATTTACAGTACTAACTGAATTGTTTCCATTCAACTATTGGCAGTGAATAATTTAAAGATAGTTTATTAACTGTTTATATTCAAAGCTATTGGAGAACAATTACTATCAAGGACTAGAGATTTTCGCTCCTTCCATTATGTGGAAATGCAATTTAACAGTTCAGCTCGAAGCTGTGTGATCACGGTTCAATTTCTTTCCAAAATAGCATTATTTTGTTGACCCCAAAAAGTTGGGCGGTATCGTCTGGACAATATTAAATCTTGTATGAATCTTTTTGAAATAAATTTGTAGCGAGTACATTTAATACGGTACAGTAGTTGTTTATAAAGATTCTTGGAAGAGCAAGGCTGTACTGAGTTAATCGCCCACTCCTTGGATGCAACTCTGGAAATTTCCAGTTGATAATTAAAATATTCCAGGATTCCAGATGCAACCATGCAACTCTGAAAATTCCCAGTTGATAATAATAATATTCCAGGATTCCAGCTCCAGGATAGTTACGCCTGGAGAGGATGTGTCTCTACCCCTTCACCCTCCCCTCACCACTTTTAGTGATCTATTTTTAGTGTTTGAGGGACTCCCTCGCTAGCTGTTTGCGTTCACTTTCTTTCGTTTTGAAGCATGAGTTTTGTGGAGAAGAGAGTGAACATGGTTTTTTATTTCTCTGGAGTTTATTTTGGTATAGTCAGAGTCTAGGCAAAGAAGACATTCTGGCAAGATGGGAGAATGACTCCAATCGGTCAATATTGGTTACAAATATTATAAATTTGGTTTCAAATTGTGGATAACAACGTTACCTACTATTTGAGACGATATATGTAATTTTTGAACCAATATTGACTAAGCTGGAATAATTTTCCCATCTTGTCAGAATGTCTTCTCTGCTTGGACAGACTATTTGTCTCTCTGCTTCTGTCATCGTCAGTCACCCTAGAGCTACAGGACATTTTTCACGATAATGAATTTGATCTTAGCCCAGCATGTACTCTGAACGTTTTTATACAAGGCTATAATTTGAAAATTATTCTTGGTACGGTTGGTGTGACTGAACTTTTCATACAGACAATTTAATACTTTGATAAAAACTATGAAAGTGTGTTGACTTCAGTTGTATTTTTCAATGAGCTCATAATTATTATTATGAGATTATGACTCATCTTGAACTTTGTCAAGGCATCAGTATTGGAAATTATTGATCACAACAACTCATTACAGCTTTTGCTGATATTTAGCGACACTAGAAATACACCAAATTCAAAGATCATTCATGAAATCAAAGGTGGGAAGAACAACAAAGCTATCGATCAACTTGAAAGCTGAACTTTTGAAGGAATAGTCAGAAAAAGTCAATTCAAATCAATAAATATAATGAATAGCTCTATTAATTTATCAAATTAATTATCACTCTTATATTTATCTATTCATTCATTTATTCTGTCGATGAATTACAATGAAGGGTTAAAACACAGACAACAAAGTCCCAAGTCCAAGGGCCCTCGCGTGGTTTTTTTGGCGCCCTGTGCGAGATTTTGGCCGGTAATAGGGTGACTTGCTTCGTCACGGTTTCATTGGACACGCTTCCAAGCTCCGCCCACGATCAAAATGGCCGAAAACATCGGTTAGAAAAGTTTCCAAATTCAACCAGTGTAGATGGCAGCAGTTGACGGGTAATGTTTCAGATTTGACTTGGACACGCCTTCATGCCCCGCCTGCTCTTTTCTTATTGGTTGACAGTGTTTCATGAGTTCTGTCTTAGAAAATGGCTGCTAGCAAAAAAAAGATGGATGGTGTATCATACACAAAAAAACTACGCTGAATCTTGCGCTAATTAAAATAATATTATTATTCATTTTTATTTATGAATTCAGGCTGGTTCTATGAAGTTAGTATTTGTACTCATTTTTACTCTGTGTAACTTAGGCCAGTACTAGACTTGAATAGTTCTATGCTGTATGAAATGAGATGAAAATATGATTTCGCACTCCCATCTTATCTTATACTCATTAATTCTATTTTTTATACGATGAATATAATGAAATAGAACTCAAACTATTCATGATCTAATACCGACCTCATGCTAGAAATAAGTTTGAAAAGCTAACAACAATTCTTTAAAAATAAAAATATTAGGGAGAAGTTTTAATCGGAAACTGGCTTGTGATTGGTCGACAGAGTGTAAGGTGTTTGTCAGCCAACAATAGAATTAAATTTAAGAGGGTCGTTTCTTGGCTTGCTTCATACGTGGATTATAGTTTTTCAATTAATCAATTCATTATTATGAATGAGTTTATGCAGAGGAAATGATTTCTTGTGGATTCAAGTTTTTGGTAAAATAAATGTTTCATCGAATAGTGAAAAAATCATTCTAATAGCACAATTGGAAATTTTAAAATTCCCGTTTTGCATCAGCCGCCGCGGCGCCCCCTTGGCCGTGGCGCCCTTTGCGGTCGCACACTCCGCACACCCCACGCGAGGGCCCTGCGAGGTCCAAAACCTATTTTCCCAAATTTCGATACATAATTACAGTATTTAAAGATTGTAACATTTATTATATTAATAATATGTTGTCAGTGAATCATCAATCATTACATTAAGATGTGATCAAATGTGATACGTGTTACATCACATTAAAATATAATGTAGGTAAAATGTAAACATCATTGTTTCACTAATCAGAATTGTGAAAATGAGCAGTTTTGGACTTACCTAAGACCACTGTGTTTCAATCACATTTTGTGTTTCAACACGGACCTGTCATCCAAGCGGGGAACCTATTCATATTTTCTTTACTTTTATTTACATTGTCTTGTATTTCATCTGAATAAACTATTTGAATTTGAATTGTAATCTCGTGAATGAATAAATAAATAAATAAAAGCCGGCCTCGGTGGCGCAGTGGGCTAGAGCGTCACAACCTTCAGTCCGCTAGCACTGCCGCAGGTCTGGGTTCGAATCCCAGTGGCATGGCTGTTTTTCACCACATCAATCACCATTACCCACGCACAAGCTAAAATGCTTATGTGGGCATCATCCGCAATAAAAAAAAAATGGATAATGTATTTTCAAATGGCAATTCAGCGGTTGTAAAAGAAATTATTGTATTAAACTTATAAAATATTCTCAACCAATCACTTGAAAACTGAGTAACGAGATCATGGATCAAATCTGGTTCTGAGGTTTCGAAAATCCTACAAATGTTACTCCAATTTATTGTTGTAGCAGTTGATCCATAAATATGTCGAAGCATTTCTTTCATCTTATCTTTTTATAAGAAATCTAACCAAGCCCTCTTCCAACCCACGTTGAGGAGGAATTGAGCAAAAGTTGTTTCCACCGAACAATCAACAAAATAACGCACTGTGATATTTTATTGTGTTTTCGATTATATTGCGATATCAAATAACAACATGTGTTTAGAGAAAGTTTGAGGTGTTTCGAAAAATGAAAAGTAGTACATTGAATCAACTATAGGTGTTAACTTTACTATCTCTTGTTATATCTTTCTCCATCTCTTGATAGTTCAAGAACTATCTCTTGTTCGCTATATCTGCATTAGCGTACCCTACTATTTTTATTAGTCGACCTTCACGAATTGACTTGCTCTATTGACATTTTATCATGAAAGAAACTATTTATGACACGTTTTTCCGTGGTATTAGTTTTCTTTTTTACTTCTTTTACTTTTCCACTTTTATTGTTCTTCTTTCTCACCTATATATCACTTTTATCTACTTACTATTTTCGTTCGTTTTTTACTTCGCCTTTTGTGATATTTCATTGGTATGTATATTATGATAATATATACCAATAATTATATTGGTGTATATTATGATAATATATACTAATAATTATATTGGTATAGGTAGCTGTCACTGGCGGCACGTGCCTAAGAAACAGGTGAAGTGCTCGTATCTTCAGCTGTACAGCACTTCACCTTTTTCGTGGACACGAGCCGCCAGTGGTAGCTGTTTATTTAAAAATGTAACTCAAAATCTTCAATTGAGCCAAATTTCTAGCTGACGTAACCTACTAAGACTGACTGCTGATTTAAAGCATTTTCTGCCTATTTTTATTTTAAAAACATCATAATTATCAGGGCATATAGCTAAATTACAACTCTGATCTGCAACATCAGCTGTTAGAGCGTGTAAGGAGCAGACGAAACCGCCGTTTTTACGACAGCTATAACAAAATTTCGAAACAATAATAATTTTGAACTAGCAGAATTTTGAAGCATGTCTTGAAGATAGTAAGTGCTATAAATGAGCCATTTTCAATTATTAACAATAAAAAAGTACTTGAAAGATGTGTGGAGTACCGCGAGTACGGTACCAATAACAAATTTCGATTATCAACAATTCATTGCTTTTTATAAAAATAGATTTCTCTTATCAACATACTGAGTCATCAGAAAGGGAACTACAATTAATGTAAATCAAGTAGATTGATTCATCATCTGTGTCTGATGACATTGTTTGATATGTTCTTGCGCGTGAATCATGAATAAATTTTCATGACTAATTGTTAGTGTTCTTTCTTTTCAACGAATTTCGCTTCCATACTACTTCAGTAGTGTAACGTTACATTATCTCATTTACTGTTGGTGTAAAATTTTTCGAGCCGGTCGGTCAGATTTGATTCATCAACTGCTCAAAACTTTAGTGAGTCATTTTCTTCCTACGTAACTAGAGCATTGCTCTCTTCAATCATCATCCGTATCTGCCATTTGAATAAAATTCATGATATTCGTGTAAATGTCTCTTAATCGAGCAAGAAACTAGATACGTTCATGAATAGATATTTTTCAAACAAATATAATTATGGTAACAATGTCTGATATAGACTACCTTGAAAATATACAAGATAAATTCTTTAATAAAATAAAGTTAAACATAATGAATTGAAATTAATTTCAGAAATTTTTTAATTCATTTTTCACACATACACTCGCACACGATCTAGAAAAGAAATTGTTGTAGAAAAGATGCAAATTTGTACGAAGAATACAAATTTTATAACAGACTACAGTATCAAGCCATAATGGCACAGGATGAACTTGTTCGCCATTGGGAATAGTGTATTAATATTATATAGTTGACGCCAAAAAGAAATGCGCTTACGTCTATCTCTTTTACGTGTTGTAACCAGGTAACCTACTATCAGATATTGAAAGGCATTTATTGTGTCTTTAGATTTCAAATACATATCTAGGCATATAGGTAATTGACAGACAACATCAGCTGTAGTAGCGCAAAAGAAACAGACGGAGTCATTAATCATGTGCATGCCACTTATACTATAATTTATTAGTATTGTTCGAAACATTGATGTTTAGTCTTACGATATACCGTACCCATTCCTATTTTTCCTGTCTTATCCTTATGAACAATCTTAACAAACTTCATCTCTGTTTTACGAACGTTTTTAACAATTTCCTTTCCTTGTCTGTTGCAGTAAAATGGTGTGAATCAGCAGATCAAAATGAACGTCCAAACGTTGAGAAATCATTTCTCGGGGGGCGCCGGAGCTCAGAACAACAACAACGGAACTACCAACTCACCCAACCCTCCCGCCAGTTTTCTGCGGAACAAGAACAACGCCTTCTCGATTAACAACAACACCAACAACTTTACAAATGGCGTCAGCTACGAGAGGCAACAACAGCATGGCGTCAGTCACGATAGGCAACAACAACAACAACATGGCGTCAGCCACGACAGACAGCAACAGAATGGACCGAAGACAATGTCGCACAGGACACAAATTCCGGTGTCAAAGTTTACGCGCGGCAATTCCAGCGAAAATCTGAAGCATCCGCTGATTGAGAAATGGCAACAGAAGTTCGAGGACTCGGAACGGAACCGGAAGGCGTTGCTTACGCAAAACCAGAAGTGTGAGTAATTTTTGGAGAAGTTTGAAAGAAAATTATTGATGATTAGATTCGATTAGATTACTTTATTCAAATAGATAACAAAATTCGGCTTAGATTATACATTGTAATATGAATGAGTAAAACAAAATTATCCTATAAATTTCACAAAATAGAGACATCTAGTAAAAATACGGGAACGGTGATGTAATGAATGCAAAATTTAAACAAATTTTAAATTGGAGGTTCTGCAAAATGAATAAGGAGTGTAAGTTATCTAATTGAAAAGGCGAAGTTTAGACATATATATGTCCATTCTTGGGAAAGGATAATAAGGATATCCTTTCCATTAACACTTGGCCTTTATGAGATGATGAGATATGATTAGCCATAGATTTTTCGTGTTTACTTTTTATGATGAAGCTATGAAAGATTCCAATAATAATATAAAAAATTAATGTAGGAAGGGTTGATTGAATAATTTTTTTGTCTTGATGTAATTGGAGGATATGAATAATAAAATTACAGGTTACTGATGTGGATTACAAGTAGGTATTGAATTGAATTGAATTGAAAAAATCTTTATTCATTTAAATATGTACATGTACATTTGAATAGTGTCAAAGATTTTACAACTTTGGGCTAGGCTATCTCTAAACTAAAAAAAATATATATAATTAAATTGAAAATTAGCGTCAAGCTCATATAAAGAAAACAACGATAGGTTCACCAGATATTCCTTCAAGTTCTTTCGTAAAATTTGAGAATCTTCTAATACTTGTAAACTAGTTGGAAGCTTCAAAAAATATTTCTCTCCTCTGTAAATTCTTTTTCTCTCAAAAATATTCAATCTGTGTCTTTCTGTAATTCGACCGAAACGTGTACTATAATTGTGTGTGTTATTGTGTTTGAACCAGCATATTTTTTAAAGAAGATAATAACATCAAATATGTATTGGCCATAAATGGTCAAGATTCCAATAAGTTGTGAGAAAGCCATTTTTACAGAGTCAATTCTATCAAGATTGAGCATTATTCTTATAGCTGTTTTTGCTGTTTGAGGATTTTATCAAAATTATTTTTACTAGTTCTGCCATAAATACATAGACCGTAAGCTAGATGCGCATCTATTACGGAATGGTATATTGATTGATTGGTTATCAACGCAAAGCATATAGACCTGGGGATATTTTTTTTATAACTTGGCAAACATGAATGTCCCATGAAAGATTGCTGTCTATTAACAAACCCAAAAATTTTGTTTCCTCTTCTGACTCTAGAAGTTCGTTATTTATTGCTATGCTTGGGCCTAATTCATTTCTACTCTGCCTTGTTGTAAAAGGGACAAGTGACAACTATAGACTTGCTTGAATTCAATAATATATTTCGGCTATTTAAATACTCATTAATCAAAGACAGATCTATAGCGGATGAGAGCTGCTCCACATCTTCAGTCGTTTTTCCAGAAAATATTATATTGGCATCATCCGCATACAGGCATACAGAGGCGTGCGGTCGAACCACATTGGGCATACCCCTGATGTAGCATAAGAACAATAGCGGACCCAAAATTGACCCTTGGGGTACTCCACATTTACATAGTTGAAGGTAACAGGTTACCTTCTATTAAAATGACAGGACTCGTCACAGAGTTTCTGTTTGTCATCTCTCATACTATTGATTAATTATAAAAATAATAGAAGGAGAAACTTTAGTTTGAGTTGAAATGCATTCAATCACATTCAACTCTTTTTTTATTACAAAATATCACTATCACAAAGTAGGCTATGTGCTATACTTTTTTGATAGTGTAAAAACTCATCAATTTTTATTAGATTTAGCAGTAAATGTAATTCTCCCGTATTGCAATACCAAACTGGAAGTTTTCTGAGAAACTGTAAAAAAATTGCAATCCACTTATTATTATTAATGTTTAATTTGAAATATTTCTATACAAACTCAACAAAAGTTGTATATATATGAGTAATCAGTTATGCCTACCTATTGTTCAAAACTTTTCTAATAACTCTTTTATGAAAAAAATTTCAGTATCTCGAGAACATACAGATTTGGAGAAAAAATTCAACACCTTACAACAAAATCTGATATCGAGTACCAGAGCTTTAAAAGAGAGGGAGGATCAGCTGGAGCATCTTCGGAAATGTAAGTAGAATTAGGGTATTTCAAGTATTAGTCTAGAAATATACTCTAACCAAATTTCAACTTTATTAATCACTATGCATGGTCAATAGCAGAAGAATTATTACTTTAATATCTGATAATATAGCCTAGTTTGTCCAAAGCATAGAAGATCCTCTGGCAAGATGAGAAAATTACTCCAGCTCGGTCAATATTGGTTAAAAAATATTGATTTGGTCTCAAATTGTAGATCAGAATGTCTTTTACGATTGAGACGAAATCAATAATTTTTGAACCAATATTGACCGAGCTGGTGTCATTTTCTCATCTTGCCAGAGGGTCTTCTTTGCTTGGATAGACTATACCTCCTCCAATCAAACTTGGTTTTCTCAAAACGTTTTACTGTAAGGTGAGAAATTTCAATGATATCAAAAATTTTTTAAAATTAAATTCTTGTATTCTTTGTGTAATATTACTCACAGGGTAAGGTTCTATTTTACACGGAATAACATGCACATAATTATGCAATAACATCATCATTATACAATATCTATTGCATAGATGCAATAGTATCTACAATTTTACGTGGCTACAAGTTTTAGATTTCTATAATATAACAGTAAATTTTTTCAACCATCATTATTCATTGAAATTACATTTTGGTGAGTGCAACTGACTCATGCCCTGAACCGCTCCTCCACCAATTTATATTACACAGGCCACAACAAGGATATTATGTTAAATCATAATCATAATCTAATACTACAATATCCACTTGAAAACATTTAGAATTTGATGAAATAAACACACAGATTTTGTCAATTTTCTACTCTAAATAGAGTAGTAAATCTGTGTGTTTATTTCATCATGGAACGTTTCTACAATATCGACCACAACTCAGTTGAATTTCCATTTAGAATTTGAACTTTTTGAAAACTTTAAAAATTATAAAGTTTTCAAAAGTTTTATAATTATTTCAATTATTTTAAACAGCTGTTTTAAAGTTCTTTATTCCATTTAGAATTTGATATCACTCCAAAGTTTCAATAATATTGGTGTATTATTTTGTGTAATAATATTAATTTTGGAAGCAATAATATGTTGTGTTTATTGACTGGACTATGAATATTATATTATATTATAATGTTGCATTAAAAAACACAAAAATCTAACTGATGAGCTGTTCAAATTCATATTCCAATCACATCCTATCCAAAGAGGATATAATTAAATTTATGAAACAAAATCAATGAATTTCAACGCATGATTCGTGAAGTTTTTTTTATCGTTCTTATAATGATGTTTCATGATTTTCACAGTGTCAGAACAAGTATGCAAGGAGTATGATCAGATGAAAAATCAGTATGACTTGGATACATCGACAATGCAGAAAGCAATACAAAGGGCCTCAACGGTACGTAATAATAAACTTTTATCGCGGTGGTTCGGAAGCTACCTATAAAAACTGAGTTAAAGCTGCTCTTGGTAAACTATCAGCTGAGAACTAAAATAATCTGATGCACTGTAGCATAACCATCTATCATTTCTAGAATGATAGAAGGTTATGAGCATGTTCAAATTAATGGAAGCAGCAATGACTGTAGGTACGGTATTTTTTTAACTGTTCATTTTAACTTTTCTTTATAGACTGGTCATTGATTAAATTAGTAAAATTTAAGAATGAATCTCACTGGAATGTTTCATTTGAACAGAAATGAAGTTGAAGAATTCTGAGAATAGAGTGAATTAATTTAATAATATTCATTGTAAACCTATTGAGAAAATTATGAAATTCCAGCTAGGCCTTTCTGAATCACAGAACTTGAAATATCTAAATATATCTTGATCCTTATCATGTGTCTATCTATATGTTTATATTCACCCATCATTCAATAAACATGTGCTATCAGTCAGCCACATCAATCGATCAAAAACTTTTGACAGTTTGTAAAACAAGATCAAAGCCTAGCTATCAAAACTGGAGCTCTCTCATTTATATTTGAATTTGGAAGATGTCAATCCTACATCAGGTTTTTAATGTTGGTGCTAAGTTGTTTTTAAAAGTTTTATCTATTCTAAATGTTCTATTTCTAGCATTCTTGTTGAGTTTTAAAATTTTAAACTTATCATTTTTTGTGATATTTGAACAGGTTTATGGTGATAATTTGGTATGTTGTTGAGTTATTTTACTAGTATTATTTTTGGTCCAAGCTGATTTCTCATCATTTCACAATAATAATTACACTTTTCTTATCATAAGAAGTCCATTAGTTAATTTGATAAGTTATAAATGTATATTTAGTATAGCTTGATAATAATTGTTTTAAATCATTGTTAAATCATCCAATATTTTGTTGAATTCTACTCTATCTGAACGCAATTAGTAGGAGTCAAATCAACCTGTGCTTGCAGTAGTTTTAATTTTATTTCATTTTATTTCAATTTGACATGAATAAGTTATTGAACTGAAAATTTTCTCATCACAACATCAATGTCCAATAAAGTTTTTCCTTTACGTCAAAACTGAGAATATTATTTATTAGTTATTAGAATTTCTCAATCAGTAATAGACATGCGAGTTACTTTTGGACCTTTTATAAATTACGGTAATAAAAGTTTCAATATTGAATAAACAGAAAAGTTTAATTATATAAAGCATGCTTTAAAGAAATTGTATGATACAGTTTAAAAAATAGATTTTGATTGATAAAATATTGATTAGTCAAAATAACTGCATCAATATTATTATTTCAAATCCAATAACCAAATTGAAAAATAAATGAAAATCAAACACCCTTTTAAAAAAACTTGAAAATTATTAAAACACAGGCCTGTTTTGGCACTTATAATTATTATTTTGTCCACATTGATGATGGCCTGATGTGGCGAAACAGGTCTGTGTTTTTAAAGTTTTTTAAAACTGTGTTTGATTTTCATTTATTTTTCAACTATTTTAAATAGCCCCAAGTTGTAAAGTTCAGTTCCCAATAACCAAAGGATCTCAATAATTCTTCTTGAAGTCTATTTTATTTATCTATTTATTTCTTTATTTAAAAGAAAGAAATATACTTATTGGACAAATATTTGGCCCAAAACATGTTTTTTGATTTCGAGAAATATTTGGGATTGCCTGAAGGCTATTCATAAGGCTATTTTATAAGGCCCTTCAAGGGCTATTTAACTAATTAAATAACTTATTATCCACCAATTTTTCACAAAACCTTCAACCTATCACTGGTATTACTTACCACACAGGTATTTGAATAATTAAATCATAACATAAAATAAATCAATAAAACTTATTTTTCAAATAATAAAAATTTGAATAAATGATACTATCTCCGCCATGTAAATCTATATTGAGTCAACATTTTTACAATGAAATAAATTTATCCAATCATATTTACAGTGGTACAAAGAAAACAGAGAGCTTAAGAGAAGAAGCACAGTTCTGATTCAGAAGGTGATGCAGTTCTCGCCTGAAAATGCCATGCAACTGGTCGATGAATCCGATGGAGCCACCCAAGACTCAGCTACCGATGAAATTGAAGTCATGAGGAAAACCATACGAGGTACTGTATTTCAGTTCCGTTTTAAGAATGGGCAGTAGTGGTCGGCAAACTGCCGAACGCCAGAATTATGTTCCATAAGAACAATATAATTTTTATCAATCTCTTGGAACAGATAGAGCCTCTATTTATGGACAGAATTTCACGTTCTTTATATGTCATTGGAAAGAGAATTTAATTCTCCAGGGGCGTGACTTTTTACTTTTTCGATTATTTTTTTTAAGATTCGTTTAATTGGCCGTCAGGCTACATGAGCAATAGGTACATAATATTGTCATAAGTACACACAATTACAAAGTATTACACAAAAACATAATATCCGTCTCCAGAATTGCATAAAAATATTGAAGTCACATGAGGAAAATTATTGACAATTCATACAAAAACGTACTCATGGACCAAAGTCAAAAACATGAATTACGTGAAGTCACTGGAGTTACAGAGATAGGGAACAATATTCTACATTCTATAGCGTTACACATTCAAGTTTAAAATTCAGATATTCCTCAAGTGAGTGAAAGGCGTTACTTTTGAGAAGAATAGATATAGTTTTTTGAATTCATTGAGAGGCAGATCCCTGGTTGTTTGAGGCAGTTTATTATATAATACGTACTGCTGGTACGTATGGCTCCTCATGGTTTTACTAAGTCTCCTTAATAATTAGAGTTCAATACTTTTATAGTTAATTAATTATACAATAATTATTAAAATAAAATTTAAATCGAGAAAGTAAAAAGTTACGCCCCTGGAGAATTGAATTCTCTTTCCATTGAGATGAAGAACGTGAAATTCGGTCCATAAATAGAGGCTCGATCTGCTCCAAGAGATTGATAAAAATAAGATTGTTCTTATGGGACATATAATTCTGCCGTACGGCAGTTTGCCGACTACTATAGTGGTGCCGCGAATAGAAGAGCCTTTGGCAATATGGCGGAGGGAAGTGAGAGTGTAAATACGCATGCGCAGAACTATAACTTCTAGGGAATAATCACTTCAGCCAACCTAACGCTTTTACACTAAATTATAGTTCCAAGAGGCTGAATCAACAAAGCACACATTGCAACTGCCAATATGATTTTGTAGTCTTCGCCATGACCTACCGTACATAATCTACAGAACAGGACCGTGTCTCATAAATCAGCTGACTACAAAAACATTCCCTCGAGACATTTTTTATAATAATTATGTACTGAGCTTTATGTTAACCTCAAATAGGTAGATTGTTAGCAGTTTGTTGGAATATTGAATGGTTTTAAAACAAGCATAATATGAATAAATGTATGAATGAATATTAGTACCTAGCCTATTATGCATAATAGACCATGGTCTACTGCAAATGGTGATTATATTTTTATTTAATTTCAATCCTTTCCCAGTTTGTTTTCATATAACAATCTGTTGGCCATGAGCGGTGTTTAGCCACAAAAACTAAACATGAATGTTTACAAATCAAAGTATAATTTTCACCACCAGAGAGCACAGACCCCGCACAGAAGTACCATACTGTAATAATATTATGAAATATTGTGTTGCAGGGAAATCATAATCATATTGATTCCACAAATAGGAATATATTAAATAATATTTTAATTGTGACAGATGATGAGAGTAGAACAATTTTCATTTGGACTGCTGGCAGCAGTGAATGGCATCCATGTTGCCAAAGGCTCTTCTGTTCGCGGCTCCACTATACTAATTTTTAGAATTTTATTTTATTTACTACGAATTTTAAATTTTTTTAAAACTTTCAAACGTGAACCTTATTGCTTGTTTATTGTTTTTACTCTGAATATTGTTCTAATTTTCTTGAGCAACCAATTGAAGATATTTAACTTTCTTACTTGTATGTAGGCCTACCTCTTTCATAGTAGTATGTATAAACTTGACGAGATCCATGTATATTGTTGTATTTGTTGATCAATAAAAGCTATTCCATTCCATTCTATTCTATTCTATTCTATTCTATTCTATTCTATTCTATTCTATTCTATTCTATTCTATTCTATTCTTTTCTATTCTATTCTATTCTATTCTATTCTATTCTATTCTATTCTATTCTATTCTATTCTATTCTATTCTATTCTATTCTATTCTATTCTATTCTATTCTATTCTATTCTATTCTATTCTATTCTATTCTATTCTATTCTATTCTATTCTATTCTATTATATTCTATTCTATTCTACTACCCACTCTTAATGTTTTTTATATTATTTCTTCTGTTTAGACCTGAACAAAGACGTGGCAAGATTGCAGGCTGAGCTGAATGCTGCCAGATTGCAAGAGTTTGAAGCTCAGGAGCAGGGCATTGATCTGACCACAGCACTGGACGAGGAGAGGAAGGCCAGGGAACGACTTGAGAGCGAATTAAAGGTATAGCTGACGCTAAAAAAGGACGATTTCGTCTGCTCCTTGTGCGCTCCAACAGCTGATGTTGCTAGTTAGAGTATTGAGGGTGTAGCTGATGCTAAAAAAGCTATTTCATCTGCTCCTTGTGCGCTCGAACAGCTGATGTTGTTGATTAGAGTATTGAAGGTGTAGCTGATGCTAAAAAAAGGGCATTTCCGTCTGCTCCTTGTGCGCTCCAACAGCTGATGTTGCTAGTTAGAGTATTGAAGATGTAGCTGATGCTAAACAAGTAATTTCGTTTGCTCCTTGTGAGCTGGAACAGCTGATGTTGCTAGTTAGAGTATTGAGGGTGTAGCTGGTGCTAAAAAAGCTATTTCGTCTGCTCCTTGTGCGCTCGAACAGCTGATGTTATTGATTAGAGTATTGAAGGTGTAGCTGATGCTAAAAAAAGGGCATTTCCGTCTGCTCCTTGTGCGCTCCAACAGCTGATGTTGCTAGTTAGAGTATTGAAGATGTAGCTGATGCTAAACAAGTAATTTCGTTTGCTCCTTGTGAGCTGGAACAGCTGATATTGCTAGTTAGAGTTACACCTTAGCTATGATGATGTTTTGTAATCAAATGAGACAATAGAAGCTTTACATCAGTTGTTAGTAGGTTACATTATCTAGAAGAGGCAAGACAATAAAAAAATTAATCTTTTCATGTCTAAACAATATTAATACGCTGCTGTGAATTAAAATAGTTTAATACAATTAAAGTATGTCAAGCAAAGAAGACATTCTTGGAAGATGGGGAAATGACACCAGCTCAGTCAATATTCATTTTAAAATGATAAATTTTGTCTCAAGTTGTAGAGCAGAATCTTTCCTAGAATTTGAGACCAAATTCATAATATTTGAACCAATATTGACCGAGCTGGAGTCGTTTTCCCATCTTGCCAGAATGTCTTCTTTGCTTGGACAAACTATACTAACAATGACCACCAATATATATAGCGTACAGTACACAACTTGTTAAAAGAGTTCATTTTATTTACTAAAGTTCTAGACTTGTTGAAAGAGTTCATTTTATGTACTAAAGTTCTGAAATAAATATGCTGTTTCATGATCATATTTATGGAAATAAACTATTTATTTATTGGAAAAATGAAAAATACTGGATAATATTTTGCAAAATATGCTATGTTTAACCTTCTTTGAATCACTACTGAGGTCAGTTGGAAAATGAATGAATGACTTCCACCAGCAATAAAGTTGTATAGTCGCTGTCCAAGCAAAGTAGACATTCTGGCAAGTTGGGAAAATAACTCCAGCTCGGTCAATATTGCTTCAAAAATAATTAATCTGTTCTTAAATATTGTAGATAAAAATAATCACTCCAATTTAAATTTAAATCTATAATTTTTCAATCAATATTGACCGAGCTGAAGTCATTTTCCCATCTTGCCGGAAAGTCTTCTTATTTGCTTGGACACTTACTATACAAGCATACCGGTATGCCTATACAACAGCAAACAAAAATGTTCTTGTAATTCTAATATGTCTATTTGTATTTTGATTTTTTTTGTATTTTCAATATTCATTGCATTGCTGTAGCGTAATGGAAGCAAAATGGATCTTTGATCTGTTGCTTTCTTATATGTTTTTTACATTTTTACCAATAATAAATAAACACAAAAATACTATCAAAACAAAAATTCTCTATGGAAACATACTTTCCTATTGAAACATCTCATCCAAGTTGAATCAATACAAACTAAATAAATTCAAATTATTTTTATAACAGGAGCTACGCGCAATGAAGGACAATATGTCGCGCGTCAGCAAACTGGTGGCCAATGAGATTGGATCGTTGCGCGCCGAGTGCAGCCGCGAACGGGAACTGGCTGCGCATGCGCAGAAGGAGGTTGGTTATATATATTTATGATAACTTATCGCCAGTTACTGGAAATAGTAATACTCAAGTAATAAATACTTGGATCGGCTATATTTATGACTCGAAATGATGTTTTAAAACCACTTTTTCATAAATTTAAAGCTTTGTTGATTGTTAATTCATTGATTTATTATCAAGTTACAACATAGATTTAATGCCTTAATGAAATAAGGTTCAACAGGATTAGGTACTCCCAAAACTGTCCCTCTACCAATTTTTCAAAATAAGTCCAAATATTTAGGTTACTCGTATGCCACTTTAGTTCATTTCATTCGACTTCAAAAATTTTCACTCACAAGGAAAAACTAAACAAATTTAGAATTTTATAAAGGATTTTTATAATGAACCATATAAAACCATTGAACCATTGGTTACTATGTATGATAATATTATTGTTAATGTGGATTTCAATAACCACCCATGATTTATTTATTGTGGAATGAATGAATGAAAATGAATAGTTATCACCCATAACTGCAGTTTTAATACATAAAACTGAGAAGTAGGTATTGAAATGTGCATCTTACTATCAAACACGGACATAATATCCACGTTTCACTTTCAGAACCGGACGTGGTCACTTTTCTCACATCGTTTTAGTATATTTAGTATATTAGAGTAGTATATTTAGACTAATAAGGAATCATTTAGAATACCAAACAGATTGTTTCCATGCAGATATCTTGAACTGAATTAAGAAAAATATTCAATCCTCTGCTAGGAAAAACAGTTGAGGCTACGGAAAAACCTCTCCTGAAATTTTTGTAAATGGCCGATGTCCGACTTTGATACTATACCTATTCACGATCTCTTGAGACGAAATTAACAAAATTATGCGTATGTACAAACATACAAGTATATACATAAGGCGTATGTAGGCCTACGTACCTATTACATACGTATGCGTGCAAAGGAACCATATGTTTCCCTCTATGCTAAATGGTTCGACAGTCGGCCGCAGTCGAACAGCTGTAGCCAACCACAGCTCTTATTGTTGAAGCTCAAGGTCAACATAAGAGCTGTGATTGGCTACAGCTTTCCGATTGAGGCCTTCCGTCGGAACGTTTCGCATAAAGGAAAACTCTCCTTCACACTATCACACACGCAAAATGTTTGTTTATTTCTTCTCAAGTGATCGTGCATAGGTATAGTCTGTCCAAGCAAAGAAGACCCTCTGTCAAGATGAGAAAATGACTCAAGCTCGGTAAACTTTGGTTCAAAAATTATCAATTTGATCTCAAATTGTAGGAAACAATTTGATCTACTATTAAGACCATATTTATGATTCTTGAACAAATATTGACCGAGCTTGAGTCATTTGTCTCTCATCTTGCCAGAGTGTCTTCTTTGCTTGAACAGACTATAGCCAACTCAGTTATTCTATATGCCACAGGTTGAATTTTTCAAAACAAAATGCAGATTAAGGATGGTATAGGGTAACCCAGGGGTCTCCAACCTTTTTAATCAAAGGGCCACATTGTCAATTCTTGGGAGGCTTATAGAGGGCCAATAATACCTGTACGTGGAATTTAACTTGTGGGGGACACAGACGGGTGGGGGGTAGGGGGTTGTAGAATTATTATATTCCCATTAAAATAATATGTTCTATGTGAAATGAGTTAAGTAGGTTCAATTAAAACATAGGAATAAACAAACCAATTCATTTCATTTTAATACAAAGCCAAATTTATTGAGTGTAAAAAGGTTATAAGAAAACTTAACAATGCATGAATTTAGCAAGTTTAACAAAATAATAATAACTTTTTTAATAGTGATAGGACAACTTGACAAAATACAAATTTACAAAAAGTTTTCAAGCTAGAAGAGAATGACGCTAACCCATCCCTAGTCAGCATTGTAATATTGATGAAGAATCTAGTATGTATTTATTTATTTATTTAGCAGTGGCTATGGCCGATGTTTATGTAATGTGAATCTAAGCCGGCCGGGTTGGCCGAGTGGTCTGGGGCGTTACAACCTTCAGTCCGCTAGCGCTACCCGGTCGTGGGTTCGAATCCCACCTGAGGCATGGTCGTTTATGCACCTCATAAATCACCCTTGCACACTCCATTACCCATGCACAAGTAAATTTGAATACTTATATGGGCATCATCCGCAGCAAAAAAAAAATGGCAATAAATATATTTCTATTTCTATTCTATGTTCATACTATTTTATTTATTATGTTTCCAACGATATACACCATATTCAACAAAGTACAATAATGTGAAAATAGACAAAAAATCGACAAGACAAAGATAAATATGAAAATAAGATACATGCAATATTATCAACATGAAATCAAAATATCGTACCTTTTATTAATTTCCATAGTATTATTCATTGTACTCTATAATTTATAAAGTATATACATATATATGGTTTATATTTTTAAAATATTATTCAAATTTATGACTGCAGTGTCGTGTAAAGTAGTTTAGAGTGAAATTTATAAAGTGTTATTCAATTGAATAGGCGGCTGAGGCGAGAAAGCAGCGCACAGTGTTGGCGCACCAGAGTCAGCTGTTAATGATGGACGCAGCGGCAGATGAGAAGCTGATGGGCGTGCTGCAGGAGGTGGCTCACATCAAGGCCACGCTCGAGGAGGAACGACAGAGGCATGCCGACGAGATAAGGCTGTTGCAGGTGATTTATATTTCTAGATTTCAATTTTCAATCATTGACGTTTTAATAATAACGTTATAACAAATTACAGCAGTTGGTGTAGTGCAATATCTATAATAATTCTTCCATAATAATATTGACGTTATCCAGAATGAAGTTATGCAGGAAGTAACCTAACCTACCCAAAAACAACAACTTCTAAGATATCCAGTACCAAAAAGTTGAAACTGCAATAATGTATTATGTCAATGGCTCGACAGCCTATGAAGGGCTTAGGCCTACCAGCTGGTTGCCAGTTTCATATTTACTCCACTTTACAGCAGAGGTGAATAGGCTAATCATATCAACCAGTTTAGAGGTAACGTGTGGTTAGCACAGTGATACTCTCAACCATAAGCTTGCTTCCGTAAACAAGTGACGGCGCAGAACAACTCTGACGAATATAACATCCAGGTTATCGAAACTGCATCACTTCCAGTTTATTCTTCAATAGGATATTCTAAATTTTTTAACGTCTGATCAAGAAAAATGGAATTTAACTATGAAAAAAATAGAAAACATGCAATTAATATATACAGTAACATTAATACGTTTTCGTGAAAGTTTCGATTGAAAAGTTTTAATTTAGTATCCTATATCACATTGTGACCAGCTTTAAAAGGACATATAAGTTTTTTCAAAACTTTATTGAATATCTGATTTAGATTGATAATCTGTTTATAGATTAGATATTCATGTAGATTGCAGATTCATATGACTGGCATATTTATTCTGTCAAGTTTATAATATTCAGGATGGTTTGAATTCTCCTAATTCTCTCCTAACATAATGTTTACCTTTACTGGAAACTTTTATCAATCACACGTGTATCGAAAGATTCATTGAAAAGATTTATTCATTTTCCTTAATTGTTTTTCCAGGAAAAACTAGAAGAACAAGAGGAACAAGCGCAAATAGAACTGCTGGAGGAGAAATTGAAATTGGCCGAGTCTGAACTGATGTGTGCCCTGCAGAGGGCCGACAGAGCTGAGAAGCATACCGACGAACTTTCCAATAAATGTGAGTTTTATCCAAAATTTATTACTCTTTCATGTGTTACAATCATGTATTAAATCTTAAATTCGTATTATTTTTCGTATTAAGTGCTTATACCGTATCTACTTCATATTTTCTTTTTCCTCCCATTTTGTTAATACCTACTCATGTTGTGCCTACTCATGTTTAGGCCAACTCTTTGTTTTCCTCAGCTCTGTTTTGTGTTTGCTTTTCCTTTTTTATTCAACTGATGCTTATGTTTTCTCTATTTTTGTACTAAAAGAGATATTATATCCTTGTGTCCTTATAAGTCATTCATGATTTGTATGATAAATATATGAAAAATACATCCATCTCAATAATTCAATTGATTGTCTCTCAAGTCTCAATATTCTACAACTGTCAGCTATTGACTAATTATAGGCTACTACTAAGATTTCGTGGTTTTCTATTCAACCATTCAAAATACTTGTAATCTATTCATTTGATAACAAAATAACATTTGATGCCAAAATACTTAAATTTAATAAACATTCCTCCTAGATTTATTGGAGTAATATAAAGGCTTGAGAAAAAAAACTGTAAATTATTTATAGGGCCTACTCTTCACATTAGAGATTAGAGATTACTACATTTTCGCTCGAAAATCAACATTCATAATCAGAAATTTTCACAACAGAATTACCTAAAAACTGTCATTGAGCACTATACAGGGTGTTTCAGGAGGAATGTGCAATACTTCTCAGGCTGATTCCTGTAGACAAAAAAGTTCCATGGGACTAACCCCCAAACACGTTTAGTTACCGAGATAACAATGGCGGAAAATTGAGATTTTTCAAACAATTTTAATTTTTATAATTTTTTAGAGGCTTTAGTCAGGTTCTAAAATAATCAAATCCTATGTGAAATTAGCTGAGGAATTCAATGAAACCAGTCTGAAATCTGTAACTTCAACGGTTATTGAGATAATTGAAAAAATATGCTTTAAAAACGCCATTTTTCTACAATAAGGGTTATAACTGGATAAGGAATCATAAATTTGTATTTTTTATTAATGGAAGTTGAAGAGATTCGAATTCTAAAGAAGAAGTTAAATGGCAGCGATTGTGTAAATTTGCCCAAATTTCAGAAATAGCGATAAAAAATCGCAACTAAATACAAATTTATCACTTGTGCTATGTTTTGTCGAATTTTGCGTTTTTTGATCGCTATTTCTGAGATTTAGGTAAGATTTACACAATCGCTGCCATCTAACTTTCTCTTTAGAATCCGAGTCTCTTCAACTTCCATTAATAAAAAATACAAATTTATGATTTCTTATCCAGTTATAACCCTTATTGTTGAAAAATGGCGTTTTTAAAGCAAAGTTTTTCAATTATCTCAATAACCGTTAAAGTTACAAACTTTAAACAGGTTTCATTGAATTCCTCAGCTAATTTTACATAGGAATTGATTATTTCAGAACCTCACTAAAGCCTCTAAAAATTAGAAAAAATAATATATATTGAAAAATCTCAATTTTCCACCATTGTTATCTCGGTAACAAAGCGTTTTTGGGGGATGGTCCCATGGAACTTTTTTGTCTACTTGGTGTAAGGAATCAGCCTGAGAAGTATTGCACATTCCTCCTGAAACACCCTGTATATTCTATGTGGATTGATCTATCATAGTTTAGATTACCTCATTGTTAATTTTATTGCGTAGTATTATCCTATTTGTTCATGCATATGTTAACTATTTCTATATCTACTAAAGAAGCTCTATATAATATTATAATGATATTGCTGAGAACAAGCAAAGATACGTAGCTTACAGAATGTTCACTTTGTAATTAATTAGGACTATAGTCTGTCCAAGCAAAGAAGACCCTCTGGCAAGATGGGAGAATGACTCAAGCTCGGTCAATATTGGTTCAAAAATAATAAATTTGATCTCGAATTGTAGAAACAGTTAGATCTACTATTAGGACCACATTTATAATTGTTCAACAAATATTGAGCGAGCTGGAGTCATTTTCCCATCTTGCCAGAGGGTCTTCTTTGCTTGGACAGACTATACACTATTGTATGACTTATCTATCTTGTTTATTGAAAGGGTTTGATTTTAGTTGTTAATGTTTAATGTATATAATGTTAATAATAAGTAAGTAGTCAAAGTACGGCTGCTCCTTCCCCAAGCTCGATCTCGCTCTTTTGGGGAAGTAGTTCCTTATGTTTATTTGTATTTGTTATTGATTCATTTTGCTGTTACATTTCTACATTGTGATTATTGTAATGCTTTTTCAAGGAATAAATAAAAAAAATTGTATACTAACGCAATAAATAATCCCATTGAAATGGGTTTTTTTTTAGGGTGATGCCCACATGGGCTCTTGGGCTTGTGCGTGGGTAATGGGAAGGATGATGATGAGAGATGAATGGACCTACTGCTTTAGGTGGGTTCCGAACCACCAGGAAGCGATTTTTGAGGCTCATGAATTGAATTCAGAAGAACCGGTCACCGTTACAGCAGTGGTGGTAGAGGCATGTCGCTTATCTAATCTCACCGATTAGACGCTCTCTACCACTGGGACAAACCGCTTCCCAAGTATCTAGAATTTGATTCTCAACTTGATTTTTTTCTTGACTAATAAGAATCGAGTATGAATGTTGGTAAGATTCAATTTTCTCAATTTAAATTTTCATTGATCCAGTGAATCATATAATTATTTTGTTGCTGAATAATTTCAATAACTCAAAATAAAATCATCAAATATCGTTTTCTTTGTTTCAGTAAAAACCCTGGAATCCGGCTCCGTTCCCACACCTCCTCCAATGGCTCCTCCTCCGCCTCCGCCACCTCCTCCTCCACCTCCTCCGCCACCGCCTCCACCTCCATTCAACAATCAGCTGACGACGCCTACAGCTGACGCGTTGAAACGTGTGTCGCTGACGCCGAGCGAGGGCGGTGATCAGCCGGCCAATGCCGTACTGCAGATGGCCAACCTGCTCGGCCTGCCGAGGAAGAACAGCGCCAAGCCGGCTCAAGGAGGTTGGTAATTCACCTATAGTCCAGTCAATAAAGCCTGTCTAAACGGGTATAAAGTACATGAAATATGCCCCAATTTTTGACATCGGGGATTTGTTTAGACTAGTTAGGAGGTTAACATACTAATGCCGGGTTTTTCCAAGCGCACTCAAAGTTAGGGACCCTCAAATTTTGATGAACAGCTGACATTTTCTATGATAAGTATAGGAAATGTAGTAAAGTGTTGTAAACTTGAGGGTCCCTCAAATTTGAGTGTGCTTGGAAAAACCGGGCATAAAAGTCCCCGGACCTGTGGCGGGGGGGGGGTGAGCATAGGGTGGAAGGGGGCGTAGAAGGTACAATTTTTTAGTTTTTCGCATAAAACTCGAAAACGGTTAATCCTAGAGAAAAGTGCTCTGAATAGAAATTAAAAGGACTAAAAGCGTCGATTAAAAAAAAGAAAATCGGCCGAATAGAAATTTTTTCACATTTGATCAAAACTCCCATTTTTATGAAAAATCCCAAAAAATTGTCCCAACTGTTTTTAAATCTGATGTAACTCATAAAGTAACAAGAAATCCACTTCCCCCTCACCCTGAAAGTTGTCGAGCAGGAGAAGTAGAGTCCAGATAACATATCAATATTGATATTTGACCTATTTTTAGAAGTTTAACATTCATAAAACACTATAATTCCTTTACTAACTTATACCTGCTACAGTCTCTCCAAGCAGAGAAGACATTCTGGCAAGATAGGTAAATAACTCCAGCTTGGTCGATATTCGTTTAAAAATTATAAATTTGATCTCAATTTGAAGAGGAGAATATTTTCTACACTTTGAGACCAAATTTATAATTTTTGAACCAATATCGACCGAGCTGAAGTCGTTTTTCCATCTTGCCAGAATGTCTTCTCTACTTGGACAGACTATATAGGCGGATAATAGTTCTATTATAATAGTTGATCATATGGAAAGAAACGAAAATAAGATTTCGTATTTTCATCTCTTTCTATATGATCAATTATGATAATAGAGCTATTATCGTGTATAGTGGTGCCGCGAACAGAAGAGCCTTTGGCAAGATGGCGGAGGGAAGTGAGAGTGTAACTACGCATGCGCAGAACTATAACTTCTGGGGAATAATCACTTCAGCCAACCTAACGCTTTTACACTAAATTATAGTTCCAAGAGGCTGAATCAACAAAGCACACATTGCAACTGCCAATATGATTTTGTAGTCTTCGCCATGACCTACCGAACATAATCTACAGAACAGAGCCATGTCTCATAAATCAGCTGACTACGAAAGCATTCCCTCCAGACATTTTTGATAATTATGTACTGAGCTTTACGATAACCTCAAATAGGTAGGTTGTTAGCAGTTTGTTGGAATATTGAATGGTTTTAAAACAAGCATAATATGAATAAATGAATGAATATAAGCACCTAGCCTATTATGCTCTCCTGAAAATGGTAATTATATTTTTATTTAATTTCAATCCTTTCCCAGTTTGTTTTCATAACAATCTGTTGGCCATGAGCGGTGTTTAGCCACAAAAACTAAACATGAATGTTTACAAATCAAAGTATCAATTTTCACTACCAGAGAGCACAGACCCCGCACAGAAGTACCATATACTGTAATAATATTATGAAATATTGTGTTGCAGGGAAATCATAATCATATTGATTCCACAAATAAAAATATATTCAATTCAAGAATATATTGTATATTTTATTAAATATGTTAAATAATATTTCAATTGTGACAGATGGTGAGCGTAGAACCATTTTCATTTGGACTGCTGGCAGCAGTGAATGGTGGCCATGTTGCCAAAGGCTCTTCTGTTCGCGGCACCACTATAATACCCGCCCATAGTCTGTCCAAGCAGAGAAGACATTCTGGCAAGATATAAAAATTAATCCAGCTGGCTCGATATTGGTTTAAAGATTGTAAATTAAATCTTAATTTGTAGAGCAGAATATTTTCTACAATTTGCAACCAAATTTATACCAATTGAACTAATATTGACCGAGCTGGAGTCGTTTTTCCATCTTGCCAGAGGGTCTTCTTTGCTTGGACAGACTACAATAAATCTATTACCCTTTTAAATTATTCAGATTATTCTTTAAAATAAAGAACATTGATAAAGTAGCCCTAAGATAGAGGAAACACTATAATTAATCTACTATACCTGATATAGTCTGTCCAAGCAGAGAAGACATTCTGTCAAGATACAAAAATGACTCCAGCTCGGTCGATATTGGTTCAAAAATTATAAATTTGGTCTCAAATTGTAGATCAAAATGTTTCCTACAATTTATTACCAAATTGATGATTTTCGAACTAATATTTACCGTGCTAGAATTATTTCCCTATCTTGCCAGAATAGGGGACCAGCCAATAAAAATCAACAATTTATTCTGAGATATCCAATAGAGTCTTATCTGTCAAAGCAAAGAAGACATTATTCTGGCAAGATGGGAAAATAATTCCAGCTCAGTCAATATAATGATTCAAAAATTATAAATTCGGTCTCATATATTGTAGATCAGAATTTTCCCTACAATTTTATATACCAAATATAATTGAACAAATATTGACCATGCTGGAGTTATTTCCCTATCTTGCCAGAATGTCTTCTAAACACTATAAGTGTAGTCCATTCACGATGGCTTGAGACGAGATAAACAAAAGGTCTGCATGTGAGTGTGTGCGACTGGAGTGGCTTCGTTTTAGCCTCGACATAAACAAGTCACAGCAATGCCGAAATCCCGAATTTTGTTGTAGGCAATCCAGAATAAGTTTTTATAGATATACATTGGGAAATTGCTTGTTTCGGTTGTCTCTCGACTACATGAACCTAAAATGAACAAACAATCATATTACAATAAATATTGTTAACAATATAATTGGTTTGTACATCTACTGTGAAAAGTATAGTTCAATCAATAACTTTTCCTGATCTATTACGGTATTGTTGTAATGATACAAACTTTAATGGTGTAAATTATAAAGTGTAGGGTATTTCATTTCTTCCAACCACTAATACTAATACTGTATTTTCTCAGTAGGGAGATGAAATCTGTATCCATTCATTACTGATACAGTAATGTATTAGCTAAAACAGTAATTAGCTAATACAGCTATTAAGTGATTAATAGCTCTAAGAATACATCGTAATACAATTAAATTAACAAAAGTGTTTTTGTTTTACTTCTCCAGGTGCCATAGATGATATAATCAATCAAATAAAGGGAGGCCGATTCACGCTCAAAGCCACAGAGGTAAGATTCACTTAAATAACACAAATGAATTTTCATCATTATCATTTAAATCAATTTGGTAATCAGATTTATCTAGTCTTGTTAGGCTCAAGTCTATCCCAACTCAAGAATACAAGCTACCGTACCATATTTTGAGAAACTTAATTGAAATAATGTATTTTATACGCTAATCCATTTTGTTTATTAATAACAAATTCGTTTAAACCAAATAATCTTCTTTTGTTTGTCTTTAACCTCTTCTCAAAGACTCCTAACAGAATTCTGTTAAGAGTTGCCCTTTCAATAGAATACATTTTCAAGTCTAGGTAACTTATTACTATAGCTGACGCCAAAACGTTGGGGATTTCGTTTGCTCCTTGTGCGCTCCAACAGCTGATGTTGTCAATTAGAGTTGTCATTTAGATATGCCTGGATAATGTTCTAAAAGAGCCAATAGATTTATATCAGCTATTAGTGGGTTTTATCATCACTTACAAGAGGAAGACGAAAACGTGAATAATATGAAACTTTTTTGCGTTAGCTATAAGTTATATTCGCTTTATTTTTATACTTCTTCCTCTCTTTAGACCTAACTATTCTAGAAATAAAATTCTCGTCGTCTTCTTCTTCTTTTTCCTTTATTTTTTTCAAATCATTATTGGTACGGTCCTATCTTTCTACTGATTTTAATTTTTCCTACATCTTTTAACTGAAACTTTCTTCCAACCTATTTTGCTTTATTGTTCACTGTTATTCTATTTCCATTTTTGTCTAATTTATATACTTCTCAATCAATATCCTTCTCATCAGGGTAGCCAATGATTGAGCCAAATACAAATTACATGTGTGATAATAATATGAAAATATAAATTATAATAAATTTTATTTGTCGATAATTCCAGAAACCAGCCAAGGCGAAACAGGAAGAACAACAGCCTCCGGCCGCCGTTCAGGAAATGATGAATGTTCTGGGCACTCTGCGAAGAAGGCCTCACCGGTCCAGCAATACGTCATCACGGCCTGATTCTGAGAGGGCCGACGCGCCTGCCGATATCGCTCTATGAAACATGAAATAATTTATGTTCCAGATTAGTTTGAAAGAAAATCTACCGCTAATAAAGCTGAATACAATATTAGACCTATAGCTTCTTTCATAGCTATATATTATATAGTCTGTCCAAGCAAAGAAGATATTCTGGCGAGATGGGAAAATTACCTACTCCAGCTCGGTCAATATCGATTCAAAAGTTATCAATTTGTCTCAAATTATAAATTACATTCTTATCTACAATTTGAGACTAAACTTATAATTTTTGAATCAATATATTGACCAAGCTGAAGTCATTTTCCCATCGTGCCAGAAAGTCTTCTTTGCTTGGACAGACTATAGTTTTATGAGTCTTAAAAACAGTTCACCAGTTTCAAGACTGCTCTCCCCAATTGCTAGACCTAGCCTACACTAGATTTTTATTTTCAAGGCAAATAGAATGTAATATTTCATTCAATTGGGTACCGACACCTTCCTTGGTTATGTCCGAAAAAATATTGGTGTTTATAGATAGATATTATGGAAAACCTGGAATGATTATAATAATAAAGGTATCATCACCTTTGCCTACTTTAAATCACAAAATAATAGAAACCGGGCGCTATTCTACATCACTGTTAGTGATAAACCGTTATAAAATTCACTGGCGGCTTGTATCCACAAAACAGTGGAAGTGCCCGTATCTTTTACTGTACAGCACTTCACCTGTTTTGTGGGCATGAGCCGCCAGTTTTTATTGAATATCTCTCCTAGATATTAATGTTTTTCACTCAAATTGTACTATTGTACTCATGTTGTTTTTGCTTATATGTATTTATATTATCACATAATGTTTTCTTGTTATTTATAATAAACAGTTTTTTATCAAAAAATATTGATTGTACAACAATTATTATTATATTGGTATAGCTTATGCCAAAATTCATTCTCCCATTTTGCTCCCTAGTATATATAGGCTGTCTTTATAGTATTATAAGAACATTCTATATGAACATTCATCTATAAGAGCATTATAATAACATCTATAAGAACATTTATAATATAGGACCATTTATAAGGACCTATTATAGTTAGGTAACAAAACAGTACATCAAATTATAGGACTATTCATAAGGACCTATTACAGGTAGGTAAAAAACAGTATATAGAATTCAAATTAATATAAATATTATACATCAAGTTAGTGATCAATTTATTAAAAGTTTGAATGTATGAGCATCTTATAGATTATGTAACTCTTTCATGCATCAAAAACTTTCAAATTATTTGACATTATTTGAAAACTTTGATAAGTATAGTCTGTGCAAGCAAAGAAGAAGACCCTCTGGTAAGATGGGAAAATGACTATCTTGGACAATATTGGTTCAAAAATTATCAATTTGATCACAAATATTGTAGGAAACAATTTGTTCTACTATTAAAACCACATTTATAATTCTTGAACAGATATTTACCAAGATGGAGTTATTTTCCCATCTTGCTAGAGGGTCTTCTGCTTGGACAGACTATACCAAGGTCAGTGGTGTAGCCAGGATTCAATTTCGGGGAGGGTCCAAAGCTGATCATGGGGGGGGGTTTGAGGGGGTCTCCCCCCAAAGGAAAATTTCAAAATTGTGTAGTACAAAATACCGTTTTAGAGCTCTCTTTTTCTTATTAATAAAAATTGGGAATAAAAGAGGTTTTGGGTGATATCCTGCTTTTTTTTTCCTCATCTTGTATATTTGTACATGAATGAAATAGATAAATAAATAAATTTACTTTATCTGGTTCAATCTTCAACATTATTCAATGTAGTTAGTTGAGGGAGCTGTTAGGCAAATTTCTGTGTCCAAAATAGCATTGTAGAACAAATTTGTCAAAGAGAAATTAATAATACTGATTCACGCTTTATACAGGTCAAACCACAACAATTGGAATATTCTTAGCATCTGTTGTTATAATTGGTTATCCAGAGTATTATTTAGATATAGATTATTCACTTTATGCACTTCAACCATTTCAACCCCCAGCAATGAGATTTTTTAACACCACTTTATCAGTTCAGGAGGCATTTTGAGTACAAAATTGTAGAGCTCTACATAATTTTTTAAGATAAATAAGAATTACAGATGCGGGCTTTATGCAGTTTAAACCAATGTAATGGGGGGTCGCCCCCGGGAAAATTTTAAAAATTTTTATTAAAAAATACCGTTTTAGAGCTCTCTTTTTCTTATTAATAAAAATTGGGAATAAAAGAGGTTTTGGGTGATAAAACTTTTTCTTTCCTGCTTTTTTCCCTTATCTTGTATATTTGTACATAAATGAAATAGATAAATAAATAAATTTACTTAAGTTGGACCCCCCTCCCCTCTATCTACGCTACTGGAACCCATTTTCATATTATTCTGATGTAGGGAATCAGCCTGAGAAGTTCAGCGAACATAACTCTTATGAACACTGTGTGGACTGCATCAATTTCTTAGTCGTCTCTCATTCAGAGAAACAGAGTTCTAACATTAAGGTTTGCCCAAAATTTCGGGGGGGGGCTGCACCCTCTGGACCCCCCCCCCCACTGGCTACGCTACTAACCAAGGTAGCCCTAAAAAAAGGAAATGGAACGTGTAAGCAATAAAAGGACTCAAAGTTTGTATGTATCACCACCATTAGCGCTTTAATCGCTTGTATTCTCAACTCCCTTGAGTTGTATTAAGTCGTCAGCTGATTAGGTTGACAGCTGTCAGATTATGAGGAGTAGTTTTACTTTTAGCCTACAAAATCTAAAAACAATCTTTTTAAGATTATAATCCATTTTCCAATGTATTCCTATCATAATATAACTTTTTATCTCTAAGAAATAATGGTGGTTGATAGAATATTTCTTTCCTTAAGGTATTTTACATCCTAACCTGTTAGGCACTGCATCGTGTCAACTTTATCTGATAGAAAACACTTCAAAATGAGTTGGACGATTTGTTATTTCTGTGTTAGATGATCTTTATAGTAAGAAAAAGGATTTGAACAAAATGAATACATTAGGACTTAGTTTAATTGTCAAAATGGGTTGTTTTTGCACTAAAAATGTGTTGCACATCAATTCACAAAAATATTATGTCAAAGAGGAACTGGGACAAGGGTGAGTAATGTATTCACTAATAACCTTCATAGCATATGGTTGGTGTTTTTATTCTAATTTGCTGATCTTTCTGGATAGTCTGGAAGCGGTCTGCAAGAGCGAAACACTTCGTTGAGACTCGCTCTCAACTCAGTATGCTTCCGCAGACCGCTCGCCGTCGGTCCTACCGAAAAGTGAATTAAATTGATCATTTGCCAAACGCAGTAATGCTAGCACTTACTGTTGAAATTACATAAAAGGAATGATTTTTTGGTGGACATAGCCCAGCTGAGGAGGCAGCAGGTAGAACAGAAAAGTATAGTCTGTCCAAGCAAATAAGAAGACATTCTGGCAAGATGGAAAAATGATTCCAGCTCGATCAATATTGGTTCAAAACTTATAATTTTGGTCTCCAATTGTAAGTAGATCAGAATTTTTCCTAAAATTTCAGTCAAATTTGTAGTTAATGGACCAATATTGACCGGGCTGTAGTCATTTTCCCATCTTGCTAGAATGTGTCTTCTTTGCTTGGAAAAAATATTTTAGTAGAATACTATTCAGTTTATTTATTTATTTATTTACATTGCTGTCTTACATTCATTTATACAATACATCAATAAAATCCACAAGAGTAAAGGGTACATTATTAACACATACAAAGTTACAGAAAGTTGCAGAATAAAAATCATTACATGAGTTACTGGTAACAAAATAATGTATAATACAGAAAAATAGGTGGAAGTGTCAATAGAAGGAGAAATGAATGTAAGCCCCACGAAAGCAAAGCTTGTGTGTGGGAATTTTCTGTTAAAAAAAATCAATTAAGAAGATAGCTAAGTTGGTTGAATAAATTTGTCTAAAAAGTACTTAGTTGAGTTTATAGTTAACTTTGATATAAATGTCTATTGATGAAATAAGGTCAGGTAGTTTATGAAGATTATAGTATGAAATCATCTATGTGAAAAATTGAAAAATAAAATAAAAATAACATGAAATTTCCAAAAATGAAGAGTACGTTTCTGCTGGTGTCTATTCAAATTAGAATACAGATAGTAAGCTTGACTTATTTTCCAGGAGAAAAACTTTTAGTTTATGTTTAGAAATAGGTGTATGAGGTGTGGAAGGAAGAATCCGTTCTATCTTATTAAAGAAATATTCCGCCTGTCTTTGTCCAATAGTTTTATTTTTGAGGATGGAAATGTTTTTCCTTCTGAGATCATATTGAGTGTGAGTATTCATGTTAAAGTCTTTTTTTATTCGAAAGAGTTTATATAAAAATAATAGCCTTACATTGAGAATATTGAGGTTTGTAAAAGCACCTTGTGAGGAACTACTGAGAGGTAATTTTAAAATGATTTTGATTATTTGTTTTTGTATTATTTCTATTGGTATTAAATGTGTATTGAGGGCACCCCCCCATCCTATGATGCCATATTGAAGTTGAGTTTATTTATTATCTATTGAGTATTAATACTCAAGACTACATAAATTAAGTCTGTATTAAGAAAATTTAGTCTGCTTAAGTTATGTCCATAATGTTATAATCAAGACCATAATGACACGCCAAAATAAGTAAGAAAAAAGGAAGAACTTTCAATGGCTTTCAGCTTTGCAACGACCAATCATGTGACATTTATTCTATTATTCTCGAACATTTTCTTCTTGTTGCAGAGGATTCAGTGTGGTGTTACTAGTGGAAAATTCAAGGACTAAAAAATACTATGCAGTAAAGAAAATAGTCTGTCATAGCATAGACGACCAGAAACAGGCTGAACTTGAAATAGAATATCATAAATGTATAAATCATCCGAATGTAATACGATGCTTGGACTCCAGTATCACAGGAATGGCGGATCCTGTTATGAATTTAACAAGTGAAGCTCTGTTACTTCTACCTTATTATCCGGTAGGTAGGCTACGGTAACTTCATAAACAAAATATTTTACAGATATTTTTACAAATAATGCATGCTATTCTTAATAATTTGGTAGCATCTTTGATAAATTTTACTGATTACAAATAAATAATCCGAAATAACAATAAAGGCACTTTGTGTCTTGTACGTTTCAACAGCTGAGCTTCTCTGCAAAAAGACAGTACAACTGTAAGGAACCAGCTGACTAGAGTTAATTCTAGTCAGTTATCCAGTGCAGTTTCTCAGATCAACTGCAGACAACATCAGCTGTTGGAACTTATTAGGTACCGTAGGCCTATAGTGTGTCCAAGCAAAGAAGACCCTCTGGCAAGATGAGAAAATTACTCCAGCTTGGTCAATATTTGTTCAAGAATTATAAATGTAGAACGAATGGCTTCCAATAATTTGAGATCAAAATGATAAGTTTTGAACCAATATTTACCGAGCTTGAGTCATTTTCCCATCCTGCCAGAAGGTCTTCTTTGCTTGGACAGACTATACAAGGAACGCGCCGTAATATTTGTTGCGAACTCCAACAAGTAACATCGGATTTGTATTAAATATTTGAGTCATCTTGCACTGTTGTCCTACCTATTAAGAGTGCTTTGGATGTAATCAATAATGGAATAGAATAGAATATTCAATTTATTCAACAATAATACAGAAAATTTCCATACAGTTGAATATCGTCAGAAAAAGTTTAAAGTTGAAAAACACATTCAATGAAATCAAGTCAAGTTATTATGTAAATCATACATGTTGATGAGCTATTCCATAATGCTCCATTGAATGCATCCATATTATGTTAATGGTTATTTTTCGAGTACTGGGTATAGCTGATGTGAATGGGTTGGCGGTTTCGTCTGCTCCTTGTGCGCTCCAACAGCTGATATTGTAAATTATTGTCCAGATGATGTTTTAAAATCAGAAGATTCAATAACATACTTTACATCCGCTGTTTGATTACAACACGTACAAGCAGGGATGAAACCAGGGAGGATAATCTTCTCCCCTCGAAAGGGGGGCTCATCTTACACTCAATAAAAAGCACTTTGGAGGTATTGCCAGTAATAATAGGGCATAAAACTTGAACAGCTGATTTAAAGCATCTATTGGCTCTTCTTATTTCATATACATTGAGGAAAAACGAAAAAAACCTGTGTGGTGTGTGTGTATATATTGATGTAGGTATTGCTTTATCCAACGGTTAGCTGTAGTCTGTCTTTATCAGTCGGCTACAGCTGTTCGACTGCGGCCAGCCCTAGGAAGACCTACCTTTACCCGCACACACACGCTAAAAATTTGTTGATAACGTCTCAAGTGATTGTGAATATGATACTGGCATAGCTAAATGATAACTCAAAACGTTTGGTTATAATGTTTCAAGTGATTGTGAATATGGTATAGAAGGAATACCTAATGGACAACTCTTAGGCTGAGGCCGCACTGCCTGTGGGTAGAGCGTGGAGGGTGGAGGGTAGTTGGTAAATCTATAGAACATACACACCAACCACAGTAATACATCGTATAAATAGTATGTGTTCAGCCGCCATCTTGAAATTCTTAAATATGGACAACATAACCTCAAAAAACAGTATGACGTCATACCATTCATATGATGTATTACTGCGGATGGTGTGTATGTTCTATAGATTTACCAACTAACCTCCACCCTCCAGGCTCTACCCACCGGCAGTGCGGCCTCAGCCTTATAGACAATATCGGCTGTTGGAGTAATGATGAACATATTTTTCCCAAATACTTATTTAAACTTACTTCAATGACTGATTTGATTCTATTATAATTTTATTATTTTAAATTACGGTAGATAATATTATTTTATTGACTGTACTAATGTATCGTTTTATGTATAATAATAAATTATTATAAAATATTTAGAATAACTGACTGGATAACTCATATATGACTCCTATGTAAACATGAGAATGACAAAGCCTATTGTAAATATTTTACTTGATGGCCAATAAAAGTATTCAATTCTATTCGATACCGCTCAACTTTTTGGCTTCAGCCATATCTGCTATAGTCTGGCCAAGCAAAGAAGAGCCTCTGGCAAGATGGGAAAATGACTCCAGCTTGGTCAATATTAGTTCAAGAATTAAAAATGTGGTCTTAGTAGAGCATCAAATTGATTCCTACAATTTGAGATCATATCAATAATTTTTGAAACAATATTGACCAATCTGGAGTCATTTTCCCAACTTGCCAGAGGCTCTTCTTTGCTTGGTCAGACTATACACACAGTTTATATTTCATTTTATTTCATTTATTTATTCATTTTACAGAAACTATTAATATTCTGCATAATCAATCTTCTAAGGCCCCTGTACCAAATCCACACACTTATATTGTCATTTTTCAATTTTTGCTTGATATTTTTTGCAGAAAGGAACATTGGCCAAAGAACTTGAGACCAGATGTAAGAATAGGCACTACATGGAGCTGACCGATGTGCTACGCGTGTTCCTGCAGATCTGCGACGGAGTCAAGGCTTTCCACGAGGCGAAACCTGTGCCATTGGCTCATAGAGATCTAAAAACTGCCAACATACTGCTCGACGTAGGCTATTCGCCCGTTATTGTTGATCTGGGTAAGATGTCTTGTCTCAGGAAGAATAAAAATACAGTTTAGTAAAATACAGTTTAGTAAAATACGGTTTAGTAAAATACAGTTTAGTAAAATACAGTTTAGTAAAATACAGTTTAGTAAAATACAGTTTAGTAAAATACAGTTAAGTAAAATACAGTTTAGTAAAATACAGAATAATATTTTGAAACTCTCTACTATTATACACACTACTACAATATTCTAGGGCATTTTTCCTGAGTAAGAAGCGTATCATTATCAAACTGTCCAAAAGTCCTCAATTACTCACACAGCAGCCATTTCTGTTCTCACTTTTTCTCTGAATTTTCTAAAAGAGACAAAACAGCAATTTTTTGGAACATGATTAATTTATTTCATTCCATTTTTGAATATATGAACGGAATTTATAACGAAAGCGTAGCTACAGAATAATAGATATTCTCACAGTAAACATCTAATTTCATAAACTAATCACTTGAATGCAATCAGTTGCAGCAAACTGTACTTCTCATGCTCCAAACCTAGTATAATAATGTTTATACTGTATATAATGTTTTAATTGTATAAACCTAGTATAAATAATGTTTTTAGTCATTTGTCATATTGTTGTACGAGATGCAAGATAAAGCATAGCCAGGATTGAACTGGGAATCCTGTCGAATGAGCTGACCACTGGCGGCTCGTTCCCACGTAACTGGTGAAGTGCTGTACAGTAAAAGATACGGGCACTTCACCTGTTTCGTGGGTACGAGCCGCCAGTGGAGCTGACGCTCTCAGTTGACATAATATGCCTCTCACAGTAGGAATGATGCTTCATAGCAAGGAATACACTGGAAAGAGAACTGAAGCAAGTTTTCTCATTCAACTGGGTGGGAATATTGTTGAAAATTCAAGAAACATTATGACTTTTTTGTGACAGAGGATATTATGCTCATAATTGAGGTAGATGAGATGAAACACCTGTCTGGTTGAAATGTGCCCCTCACAGCACGGATAATACTACATAGAAAGGAATAAACTGGAATTAGGAGGACCAATACGTGATTTATCATTCAATTGAGTAGGAATATTGTTGGAAATTTCGAAAGCGTGGCCATTTTATCGTTACAGAGGATGCTATGCTCTTAATTAGATGAGCTGACACGACTGTCCGGTTCACATGCGCATCTCACCGCAAGGAATCTCACATAGCAAGGAATAAACTGGAAGTAGGATGTCTAATGCGTGTTTTCTCATTAAATTGGGTCGAAATATTGACGATAATGCTGAAAATATGATCACGATGCTATGTTCATAGGTGAATGAGATTACTTGACTTTTGTGTTGAAATTAGATGCAGAGCAAGGATAATGTAGCATAGATATAGTGTTGAACCGGAAATAGGACGATATTGCTGCGATTTCCTCATTCAATTGGGTAGATCAAGTTGAAAATGTCAAATCCATTATCATTTCACTAATACAGAGAATGCTTTGTTCATAGTTGAATGAGATTGACTTGAATCAATGAGATGACTTGACTGTCAGGTTGATTTGAGATGCACAGCAAGGATAACGCAGCATAGCAATAAGGATTGAACAGGTAATGCAGAAAATGCTTGAAGGGTATTGTGATTTTGATTCTCATCTTAATTTTTATTTGATTTTGATTACAATCATAGAATGTTGTATGTTTGCTCAGGATCGGTGGCTCCAGCCATAGTGAAGATCTGCGGCGGCAGTGAGGCTCAGCGCCTGCAAGATAATGTCAACGAACGGTGCACTATGCCCTACCGCGCCCCCGAACTGTTCAACATCGACAGCTACCAGATGATCGATCAGCGCATCGATATATGGGTGAGTTCAGAAACAGTATAATACGGATCTAAAGGTACGATTTGGTTTGTGCGAAACGTAACGATCGTCGGTCGTTGCGTAAAAAGATGGCGGACTGCTTCTGTGTTACATCATAGAACCGATTTCGTTCATGCGAATCACCGACGACCACGACCAACAGCCGCATCATATGAAGACCGTACTCATCGAGAAGCAGTCTTCCGACCAGTCGCAGTGCATTCTAACCTCAAATATCTTGTTGAAGATGTAGTAAGTTGTGATTGTGATGAACAAACGGGAAATATTGAGAATTATGAGGGATATTTTTATCAAAGCTAATGAAAATTTGATTAAAACCGTACCAAAATAGAGTAATTTTTATTTCTTACTAGTAGATCTGGATATCATGATGGCAGGTCGATGCGACTGATAAGAGCAAACGAAAATGGTTCAGCCGCAGCCGTATGCGTACATTGCGGCTGACGGTCGTTACGTTCCGCACAAACCGAATCGTAATGGGTAAACGCAGCATCCGTCATTCTGTGGTCAATTTAAAGCGCCAAATTTGAACTCATCATTATATTTTGATGATAGAGACGATCAACAGATGATGGTAAATTGAGTCTCTTTTAATAAAAGGTGTTAGACGCAGCATCCGTCATTCTGTGGTCAACTAAAAGCGCCAAATTTGAATTCATAATTATATACATTACTAGCCGGCAGGCTCGCTTCGCTCGCCTTCTCCACCTAGCCAGGGGGCTCCGCCCCTGGATCCCCAACAGCATAGGCAGAGTAAGTGAGTGAAACAGGCTCGCTTCGCTCTCCTGCAAATCCTCTGTCAGTGTCAGCTGAGACAAACAGGCTCGCTTCGCTCGCCTACAAATTCCGTTCAGAAGGGATTCGAAATTTATTGAACACAAAATTTCTAGACCTTATCTGAACCTGCCCACCAAATATCAACATTTCCTACCGATTGATTTTCGAAAAAATTAAGAAAATGCCGAAAAACTCAAATATTTGGCGTACCCTTGGGAAGTTTCAAAAACCCGTTCTTAGTAGGCGTCTAGAGGTCCAACTGAACATGTCTGCCAAATTTGAACGCATTCGGCTCGGTAGATTTTTAGTTCTGCTGATGAGTGAATCAGTGCCATTTCGCTTTTCTATACATTTTTACATAATTATCTTTGATGATAGAGACGATCAACAGATGTTAATCAAGTTGAGCAAATGAAAACGTTCTTGTTTTTAAATCTTGGACTAATTCTGTTCTTCTTGAATTAAATCTTGCTTAATTTCTCATAAAAAATTATGTATTGTTCAGCATCAAATTGCAAAAACGATAACTATTTTAATCATGGAACTGTAATTAAAAAATATGAATTTGCCAAATTTCATGCAGATGAATCCATATTGAAAATTTGATTTGAAAATTGCCAGACTGGAAACCATATTCAAACTCAAGGCTCTTTTTAAAGTGAGTATTATTTTCATTTTGGTGAATTCACAACAGTGATAATAGTGTTTTCTCTTGAAATTGTTTTGAAAATATTGAACAATAATTTCATTTGTATTCATGTTTTGACAGTCTCTCGGCTGTGTGTTGTATGCCATGTGCTATTTCAAGTCTCCATTCGACATAATCTACGAGCGAGGCGATTCAGTCGCCTTGGCCACAGTGAGTGGCAACGTCGCATTTCCAGAGATCACTCCTTATCCTGAGGTAATTGAAGAATTCATTATTTTTTGTAGAATAAGAGTGCGTTCATAGTCGGTTAAAAGATGAAAATGAAGAGATTCAACTGTGATGTTCTCCGTGTTGAACATGGAAAAAGTTTTTATAACTATACCCTATTCACGATCACTTGAGACGAAATAAAGAAACTTTTTGCATGTACAGGTAGCTATTTTTTTTTAGCTTGAGGAAAACCTAAGAACTGTGATTGACTACAGCTGTTCGACTGCGGCCAACCGTCGTATGAAGAAATAACTTCCTTTATCCGCACACACGCGCAAAAAATTTGTTCATTTTGACTCAAGTGATCGTGAATAGGGTATAGAATTATTCGTCTTCTGGAGGAAATAAATTACTGCATATGTTTTATCATGATTGTGTTACTTTTTTCGAAAAATTGAAAAAGAAATTTATTTCTGTAATATTGATAATGATTTTAGTTATTTGTCTCTATAATATCAGAATTACAAATTGGTCTAATCAATAGAATCCTCTCATTCTCTCAATATTTGGAAGCTATTCGCTATGAGCAACTACCGTGCTGCGCTCTGGTGGATTATCGTGAGTACTTTTCTACGCGTTTAAGCATACGAAGCATAGCGCTAAATGGGAAAAACGCATTTATAATTAGAATGGTATTATTTGTTGCTTCATGCATTTCTCAGTAATTAGAACATGATATTTAGGATAGGAATGTTAGTTATTGATAGTATTATAGCTCATTATATTATAAAAATCCTAGTTTTCAAGTATTTGAGAGCAGACAACCGCAACAGATGTATTTGAGAGTCGACAAAAACTTTGAGATAACAGCTGATAAGTTATCTTACATGAAAATGAAAAATTGGCGCAAGCTCACATTTATTTGAAAAATTGAATGATATGAATATTCCTTATTAAAACATAATTAATAGAGTTTTTGAGTTGATAGTAACAGCTTATTAGATTAACTAACATAAAAACTATTCATGTACATCACCTCATGTACAGGTTAGAATGGAGCACTCCATGGTCCTACTTGATTGATAAATTGTTTTGCACGTAAACAAAACAATTAGGTTAGCTTCACCTATCAATATTTATTCAATGCAGTGAACCATTCTTTTTATTGACAAAACTTATGTATGGTAACTGGAAAAGTGTAGAACTTGAAATTTCCATTGCATGTTTTATTTTTACAATCCAGAACACAACAAATTCTCCAGGACATTATTTTAGGTTTAGCCCTATCTCCTCCAATGTTAATTCGATCAATTTTTCGCCAAAATGATCCGCCAATAGCGCCTCGATCGCCAAAAATATCCTTTCCACCCACTTGCACACAGCGAATGGGGGTCAACCAACTGACCCAACTTCCATTTGACCCAACCTACCACTAGACCCAATTTTTTAAAATCGAGAAAAGCAGCGAAACCACTTGACCCAATAGTCATCTGACCCAATATTACGAACGTTCAAAACCAAGTGACCCAATTGTCATCTGACCCAATCGACATCTGACCCAACTACTGTGCTGCGCTCTCGTGGCATAGTTTATGGTGCTCAAAACATCAATAAGTTAGTAAGTAGAAACTAGTAAAAATGCTTCATCAAATTATATTAACAGGGTTTTGAATCATTTACTGATTAAGATGCATTTCTGGTCTTCAACCAAATCTAATAACCTCAAAATAACCAAATAGTACAGATCTAACCTCAAAATCACAAAATAATACAGAAACAGTTCTGCTTGAGTAGTCAAGGCCTTCTAGACTCAAGTAAGTTACTAGAGAGTAGCTAAGCCTGAAACATTGCAGGCGTTTTGCAAGAGGGCAGCACAGTAGTTGGGTCAGATGTCAATTGGGTCAGATGACAATTGGGTCAGTTGGTTTTGAAGGTTTATAATATTGGGGCAAATGGTATGTTGGGTCAGATGACTATTGGATCAAGTGGTTTTGCGGCTTTTCTTGATTTTAAAAAATTGGGTCTAGTGGTAGGTTGGGTCAAATGGAAGTTGGGTCAGTTGGTAGACACCCACAGCGAATACGCTAAATCTATGGAGGGTGTTCGCATCAATCACAATTAAACATCTTAATTTTCATCTTACTCTAAATCTTCATTCTTCAACCCCCTATACGCGCACCCTTATAATATTTGTATCACATTGTAACTTACATCTTATTACACAATATTAATACAAATTAGTGACTATAAAGTATTTGAAAATGTTTTATGAAGCGATGATCCATGGCTAAATTTAATTTTAAGATGATACTCGTACATGTAAAGCTGACGCCAAAAAGTTGAGCGGTTTCTTCTATTATACGCGATGTAACTTACCCACTAACAGTTGTTGTAAAGCATCTATTGTCTCTTTTGATTCCGAAAACATCACCTGGGCGGGCATACCTGAAAGACAACTCTAATTGACAACTTCAGCTGTTGGAGCGCACACCGAGCAGATGAAACCGCCCATTTTTTTGGCGTTAGATATGTCTCATATTAATTGCAATACTTTATATCATACTATATAGTCTATATAAATACTATATAGCCTGTCCAAGCAAAGAATACATTCTGGCAATGACTCCAGCTCGGTTAATATTGGTTCAAAAATTATCAATTTTGTTTAAATTTGTAGGAAAAAATTTAAAATTGTTTTTAGAATATACAATATTGAGTCCCAGCTCGTTCAATATTGGTTTTAAAAAGTTGTAAATATTAAATATTATAAGATTATTTAGACCATGAAAACAGTTTTCGTTGTTACTATAGGCTGGGCAAGCAAAGGAGACATTCTTGAAAGAAGGGAAAATGATATAGCTGGGTCAATATTGGTACATAAACCAATTTGGTATGAGACCAAATTTATAATTTTTGAACCAATACTGACCGAGCTTGAGTCATTTTTCATCTTGCCAGAATGTCTTCTTTGCTTGGACAGACTATAGTCTGCCCAAGCAAAGAAGATCCTCTAGCAAGATGGGAAAATGACTCCAGCTCGGTCAATATTGGTTCAAAACGTATTGATTTGGTCTCAATTGTAGGAAACATTCTGATCTACATTTAAAGACCAAATAAATAGTTTTTGAACCAATATTGACCGAGCTTGAGTCATTTTTCCATCTTGCCAGAATGTCTTCTTTGCTTGGACAGACTACCTCCTGTGTGTTGTATTGGTCACTCAATGAGGGTTAATTCAGTCATTGTGAGGTAGAACACTGACGACTGCTCTTGGATGGGTGACCAAATATCTAACCGAATACTTTTATTTGCGAGGTGGAACCTACTCTCCCCAACAACAAAAGCTTGAGCTTTTGTAGCTCAGGCGTATATTCACACATTCTTTTAAATTGAAAACATTTTTGCAATTAAATTTAGAATAACTATTGAACTCTCTCTATTTTACAGGAAGTGCACGACTTGATGCGTTATATGCTTAAAGTGAATCCAATGGAGCGGCCTTACATTTACAGTGTTATTGAAAAAGCTCACGATACCTTGGCAAAAATACGAGTTGCTGCATAAGTATTGCATGAATTTGCATAATATTTATTATGCATTTTATGTATTAATACTTTCATCGCCCGTTACCCACACTTGCAGCATATAGCCATTGACTATGGATATAAGCTATTGACTATGGATATCATTGACTTATATTCATAGTCAATGATATAGCTGTGGTGTTGAGCTGTATGATCTAAACATGAACTGTTACCCAAAATAAAAACATAAATGAATAAACGTGTGAAATTTGTAAATAAAATTCTGTTTTGTTTGATTATGAGAGTTTTTCAAGTTATCAAAAGCCTATTTCATGCTGAAAAAAACTTCATACCTGAAGTTTTGCCCATAAATTATTTTGTTTGTTCGTCCACGGCTCAACAGCCCACGAAGGGCTTACAGTTGGTTACCAGTTTTATGTTCACTCCACCTATATACAGTCCGTCCAAGCAAAGACGATACCCCGGCAAGACGGGAAAACGACTCCAGCTCGGCCAATACCGGCCCAAAGCAATAAATCCTTCTATAGAACATACAGTATAGTCTGTCCAAGCAAAGAAGACCCTCTGGCAAGATGGGAGAATGACTCAAGCTTGGTCAATATTTGTTCAAAAATTATCGATTTGATCTCAAATTGTGGGAAACAATTCGATCTACTATAAAGACCACATTTATATAATTCTTGAACAAAATATGGATCGAGCTGGAGTCATTTTCCCATCTTGCCAGAGGGTCTTCTTTGCTTGGACAGACTATACCTGAACCAACACCGACCAAGCGTACAAGGAATGCACGAACTCGCCAGTGCGTTTCCGCACGAGAAGTGCGGAACTTTTTAACTAGTTGTGAAGGTGATATTGTGGTAGTTATCCATCATTTTCATTTAAAAGTGGGGAAATAAGCTATGGAAGCTTTAGAAATGAATAAACCATTGGACAAGCCAAAAATTGATGGCTGAGCAATGTATTTTCTAGCGGCAGAAATATCATGTCTCAGGCACTATTATAGTAGGTACTCGAGGCAATTGACAAGTTTAGGGAACATGGAATCGCTGACCCAACAAATCATCATCCTTTTTTAGTCGTACCTTAGCTCAATGCATCCGGTCAATCGTGGAATTGTGTGGAGTATCTCACTACTAACAGCTTGGCGGCAATCTGACGACAATTCAAATAATAAACTGTAAGTATATAATTTATATTAATGGTGTACATACAGTCATGTTACCGTTTATGTAGCTTTTCATATCACCTATGAAAAGAGGAATATGAGTGGTTTAATTGAAATATTATCAGAAAAGCAAGCCAGTCTGTTCTGATAGCTGTAGCCAGAGTTGGAATCAATCCGAGAGTGCTTGTAGGCAAGGCAGATTTGTATTCTTCCGTTCTATACATTGAATTTTTAACCTACAAGCTGCTTCATTTACAATAATTATTATGGGAAATAAAGAAACTGCGTTTTCTTCATAAAATGATTTGCTGGCAACACAAAATGCTGCTAAAATTATACTTGCATGACACTGTAAACTAGTGCTGGTATGAAAATAGTTTTCTTTTAGTTTTGGGTATCTTAATGCTTTCTCAATGTAAATACGTCGTTCATACAACGATAAAACTCATCTACATTTTGTCTTGCACTTTGACAAATCATTTCTTTGAAAGAAAGTACCTAGTTTTTCTACTTGCAGGTATTCTAAAACAAGCGAATAAAGCTACGTGAATTTGAATAAACCGCGCGGATAGTGGCGAGCCGTCAAGTACATTTTTTAAGTTTTTAACATTTCGCCGTCAAGTACATTCCGCACTCCGCAGCTCTTAAAAGTGCAAAGAGAAGCAGCTCGCCACAAAATTGACAAAATACAAAAACAAAAAATTAATTCAAAAAATCAAAATCGAATACTGGAGATCGACAATTGAATAATCGACTGGGAAAGGGAGAAGTCGACTGTCGATGATACAAAATTCTAACCTAAAAACCTCATCAGCATTTAAAATTTAGGTTATGTTCTGATATTTGGTTTAGATAATAATTGATTGCAAACTCTGTTAGTTTTAATTTAAGGAAGTAAGTGGAGTTACTTTCTAGCATTAACCAGTATACCAAGTGAATGTTTATAATGTTATAAGTGAATGTACTTCAACTGGTAAATATGTATTCTTTCTAAATATTTGGGATAAATTACTATGATTACATTTACATTTACGTTGCGTGCTCACAATTGGTAAAAAAGTACACCTTTCAAACTTTTTTATGCTGAGACTGTTCTCGCAATTCACACTGAAATTGTGCAATTACACTGTAATCTACTAAATCTTATCTAAAAATTACCGAAAGGGCTGAAGTGTTTACCGGCCACCCTTAAGAAAGTCAAATTTCTGGTTGCAATCAATTAAGTATGCTCTCCTGGTGACAATTTTTTTAAAAAATAGCCGTCGCTAGCTTATTATTAATTTTTAAAAAATAATTTAATTTTTCTTAACTTAAATTTATTTTTAACTTACACTTTTACGTACATTGGAGAACGCCAACACCCTCAACTCTAGCGACCAATTCCGCCCAGCCCCTTGCCGGTCTGTCATACCATTAACATACCAATAGAACTAAATTTCGCTAAATTCTATTCATAACATTAAATTCTGAATAGAATATTGTATGGATTTAGACAAGTCTTATATTCAAATCAGTACTGTCAGAAAATAAAAAAAAATTTTATCAATATGTTTGACATGAAGATAGCTTTGTTTTACAGGGTAGGCCTATCTACTATCCAGTAACTCTGGAGACTTAATTCACCCAGCCGGTCTCACATGAGTATTCCATCTATAAAATCAAGTTCATATATTATATACTGTACTTACCTAATTATATTTATTATTATTATCGTTTATCTTATTTTGTGGGGAGTTCCGAAGAAGTTCCACAGCCGACATAACCACAATTTCCCATGTTGAGAAATTATTGTGGTAGTTCTTGATATTAAACAAAGTTATTGGAATTTTGGTGAATTTCTTCAAATTTCATACAGCCAAACATAAAAATAACAATCGAAGCCACGATCAACTATAGCCACTATAGCTATACTATATACCTAATTATATGTATGGATAGAATAGAATATTGCATCAATTTAGAAAAGTCTCATAGTTGTTGAGGTGATCCATTCTTCATGGAACTGCTTTACTAAGCTAGAATATTCTTAAGTATACTTTCTATTTTTTAGGCAGTTCACTTCCTGTTTTGAATTTAAGTTGCGAAACGCGTCCGCAACTCAAAATAAATAAATAAATTTATTACAGGAAAAAATAAAAAAAAATTATACAATTGTATAAGCAAGTTATACAATAAACGGCAAGTAAACTGCATATCAAGTGGAAATGATACTACTCGTAGAGTTTTATATTGACATCAATACTGTTTTTTTCTATTAGAAATGCGTGTAAGTTACGTAACGTAGAGATAGATTTAAATATAATGAGTTGATATTTTTTCAGGGTACCCGTTCAAGGGGAAAAGATCTGAGCTGTTGAATGGCACACGGAACAATTCATTCAAGGATATCGCTAAAAAATCTGAGAGAATTTAAAGATTTGAGCCCTGACAACGCTCACTTGTACAACCCATTCAAGGTTATTGTGAGAAAATATGAGTGAATTTCAGGATTTGAGCACTGACAACGCACAATTGACCAACATGGACGCGGAAACTAGTGGGTTGGGCGATCTGGAAGACACAAATAAAATGCAAGATGACGACTGTGAATTGGATATTGATGATGATGATGATGACGACGACGAGTTGAGTAGTTCGTTTCTGGAAGAGTTGAGAAATTTCGATGTGGACGAAGGAGGAGGAGGAGTGGGGAAGAGTGAGGGGGAGGAAAAGATAAACAAACAAGAGTACATAACTAATTTTCTGGAGGGAAAGTTGAGTTTCGATGAGTATGCCGCTGAAATGGTGAAACTGAACGAAGAGAGCGCTAGTGGTAGTAGTAATAGAGAGACTGCGGGACCGTCTAGTACCAATCTTGAGTTGGACAAAGTTTCAAAAGCGAAGAAGCCGAAAAAACGCACCATAAGACAGAATTTGCCGCCGGCGCTGAAGGGTCTGATGGGCGAGGCCAACCTGCGCTACGCTAGAGGCGATAAGGATATGGCGGTGAAGATTTGTGTTGAAATTATCAGACAGGTGCCGACGGCGCCGGAGCCTTATCAGACGCTGGCCGGTCTATATGATGAGTCAGGTATGTAGAATATTCATTAATTTTTACTGTATTTTTTATTGATTTCAAATTGGTCGATGAATGCACGAGAAACGGCGTTTTTGCTGAGTATTTGTATCATATTTTTGTAGCATCTATCAATGCACTGGACAAACGCCGTATCTTCATTGCTGAATGTGGTATGCTACACAGCAAGAATTCCGTAAGTTATGTCCTGCATACTCAGTAAGAACGCCGTATCTGCACGGAAAGATACGGCATTCCTACTGTGTATGCAGGACATACGGCGTTTTCAAGTTGTATAAGACCCTTGATATTGTAAACATACGACAAAACCGTTCACGATATCTCAATAACGGTTGAAGATACAGCATTTTTGAGTGCATCATTGGAAAGAGCATATCATGATACATGATATATTACATGATTATGTAACTCAAAATGTGACATTTTTGCTCATACGGCGTTTTTACTTAGCACGACAGTATACCATAGAGGAAGAATAGTTAGAGATAGTTAGATAATAGATAGTAACTATCAATAGTAACTCTATCTATCATTTCTCCAAGGCTATATCAAGTAAAATGTGACATGGGTTACATTAGGGCTCTATGAAGACCTCTGTACAGAGGCTTAGGTATAGTCTACCCAAGCAAAGAAGACCCTCTGGCAAGATGGAAACATGACTTCAGCTTGGTCAATATTTTTTCAAGAATTATAAATGTGGTCTTTAAAGTAGATCAAATTGTTTTTTACAACTTGATAACAAATTTATATTTTTTGAACAGATATTGAACGAGCTGGAGTTATTTTCCCATCTCGCCAGAATGCCTTCTTTGCTTGGACAGATAATATTTTCTTAGGGGATTAACGAACGGCCTCAATCAACCACTATACCCTATTCACGATCACTTGAGACGAAATAAAGAAACTTTATGCATGTACAGGTGGCTATTTTTGTTTGAGCTTGAGGAAAAGCCAAGAACTGTGATTGACTACAGCTGTTCGACTGCGACCAACCGTCGTATGAAGTAGTACCTTCCTTTATCCGCACACACGCGCAAACAATTTGTTCATTTCGTCTCAAGTGATCGTGAATAGGGTATAGACCTAATCTTTTTCAAATCGATAAAAACGTGGAACCTCTTTACCCAATGATTTGTCATTTGACCCAATATGAAAAACGGATGTCTACCAACTGACCCAAATTTCACTGTTATTTTTTGTTGTGTTGTTATGTCATTGTGTGATTTTTGTTCAGTTAATAGATTCTATTTATCTATTTGCACCGTAGGTCTGGCAGAGAAATCCCTACAGATGGCGCTGATCGCGGCGCATTTGAGTCCGAACGATCCGGACCAGTGGGTAAGGTTGGCTGAAGTGTGTCTCGAACAGGGCGACGCCAAGCAGGCGGTCAACTGCCTCAATAAGGCAAGTATACCTATATACATATAATATTGATAAATAAAATGAAAATAAAATACCCTTTTCAAAAAACTTTAGTCCTTTTGAAAGGACTAAAACCTTTTCTAAAGTTTTTTGAAAAAGGTATTTGATTTACATTTTATTTATCAATTATTTTAAATAGCCCTAAGTAATTAATTAGTTTAATTTTCTGTACACATACAGTATGTCCAAGCAAAGAACACCCTCTGCAAAGTGATAGAATGACTCCAGCTCGGTCAATATTGGTTCAAAAATTATCAATTCAGTTTTAAATTTTAGAAAACATACTGATAAACAGTTTGAGACCAAATTATAGGTTTTGAACCAATATTGACCGAGCTGGAGCCATTCTCCTGTCTTGCCAGAGGGTCTTCTCTGCTTGGCAGACTATTCTAGGACATATACTATACTAGGGTTAGAGCATTTGTATAGTCTGGTCTAGCAAAGAAGACATTCTGGCAAGATAGGAAAATGACTCCAGCTCGGTCAATATTGGTTCAAAAATTATGAAAATGATCTCAAATTATAGAAAACATTCTGCTCTACAATTTGAGACCAAATTGAAAAAAAAAAATCGAACCAATATTGACCAAGCTCGAGTCATTTTCCCATCTTGCCAGAATGACTTATTTGCTTTGATTGACTACCAGTTTATACTAGGGTTGTTAATGCATTATTTGTATAGTTTGGTCAAGCAAAAAAGACTCTCTGGCAAGATGTGAAAATGACTCCAGCTTGGCTAATATTTGTTCAATAATTATAAATGTGGTCTTAACAGTAGATCTTATTGTTTCCTACAATTTGAAATCAAATTGATAATTTTTGAACCAATATTGGCCGAGCTTGAGTCATTCTCCCATCTTGCCAGAGGGTCTTCGTTGCTTGGACAGACTATACTAGATTCGATCCGATGTGATTCTTAGTTACAGATACCTTAAAATTGATTGAAAGTAATTTTCTGTTCCGGGAAAAAACTTGAAAAATATGTTGTAGAGAATGAGTTTTACTCATTAAGCGAAATTCTGTCTGGCTGAGAACTCATAACATGTAATACCGTATTCAATTCTAAATTTCATTTTATTTTATTCGATTAGATTCAGTTCAATTTGATTTCATTTCATTTTACTCAAATTGGTTGTACTTTTTGTACTATTGTAACTTGAATAATGACGACTGTGATATACAGGCACTTGAGTTGCCAATTGTATCCATGCAGAAAATAAAGGAATTTGTGGTTTGATTTGATCAATTTGCAGGCTATCTCCGCCGACCGTACCAACAGTGATCTGTACTTGAAACGCGCCGAGCTACTGAATGACATGGGCCACAAACAGCTGGCGCTCACCGGACTCAGCAAACTGCTTGTCATCCTCGACGCCGAGACGCAGGGCGAGCAGATAGTGCGCCTGTCCAAGATGCTTGCCGAAAAGTAATCAGATCGTGAAAATTAAACTTTAAACTTAGGGATATTTTAAATAATTGATAAATTAGATGAAAAATCAAATACTCTTTAAAAAAACTTGAGAATTATTATTCAACAGACATGTATCGGGGCTCAGCCCACATTAATAATGGGCTGAGTCCCGAATCATGTCTGTAGAATAATAATTCTAAAGTTTTTTTAAAGATTATTTGATTTTTTTTAATTTATCAATTATTTACTCATGATATACAATCAATTCAGATAGACTATCTTTGATTATTATTATTATTATTATTAATGGACTTGATTTTTATTGTTTATGTGATATAATTTTTACGTGAGTCTATGCACCTGTGTGCCCGTGGCTCTAGAAATATATCTTATCTTAATCATAATAATGATTGGAATAATTAAAAAAACAGGCATAGCTTGTTGTACTGTATCTTGCATTTCATATAGTCTGTCCAAGCAAAGAAGACCCTCTGGCAAGCTGGGAAAATGACTCCATCTCGTTCAGTATTGGTTTAAAAATTCTTGATTTCGTCTCAAATTGTAGACAGGAATCTTTCCTACAATTTGAGATCAAATCAATAATTTTTGAACTAATATTAACCGAGATGGAGTCATACTCCCATCTTGCCAGAGGGTCTTCTTTGCTTGGACAGACTATATCAACCTGTCAGTCACGTCGTCTCATTCAATATGAACGTAGCATCTTTTTTTACATTGAAATTGTCTTGGATTTGGTATTTTCAACAAAAATTCTATCCAATTGAGTAAGAAAACGCGCAGCATTTCTCCTATTTCCAGTGCAATCCTTGTTATACAGCATCTTGCATTTCATGTCAACCTGGCTGTCAAGCCATCTCATTTAACTATTGAATTAATCATCTTTTCTAACAATAGAGTGATCATGAATTTGGCATTTCTAGCAATAATTTTACCCAATTGGATAAGAAAACACGCAGCATTCCTCCTATATCTTTAATCCTTGCTATCTTGCTTTATCCTCGACATGCATCTCATGTCAACCTAACAGTCAGGTAATCTCATTCAACTCTGACCACAGCATCCTCTGTAACAATAAAATTATCATGGATTTGGCATTTTAAACAATAATTCTACCTAATAAAATTAGAAAAAAACGCAGAATCTTCCCGCTATTGATTCCTCCTGTATTGGTGTAACAACCGGAACCAGTAACTCTATATTTTAATAAATCAGTGTCTGTGCCACTGGTACCTCGATGTTCCAATAAATTAGAATAATAATGTTATCATTTCTTTGAGCATGTCAACATTGCGATCGTAGACGTCAGAACACTACAATTTATAATCTATAGTATCTATAATCTTTATTATTATTATTATAATAATGACATTGCAATTTCAATAAAAATTAAACGAATTAAACAATATGTATAAGAACCCTAACATTTTAATAATAGATCAGTGTTAATAAACCAAGACATTTACGTCATTAAAACACAGTAGTTGTATAGTCTGTCCAAGCAAAGAAGACCCTCTGGCAAGATGAGAAAATGACTCCAGCTCTGTCAATATTGGTTCAAAAAATAGAAATTTGGTTTCAAGTTGTAGGAAACATTCTGATCTACAATTTGCGACCAAATTTATAACTTTTGAACCATTGTTGACCGAGCTTGAGTCATTTTCTCATCTTGCCAGAGGGTCTTCTTTGCTTGGACAAAACATAGTATTGAAGTGCACATTAATCTAATAAAATAATAATCATATTTTATTTAATTTATCAAACACAAAGGTGAGTAAAACAGTCGTAACTCCACTTTCAGTTGATTTCCACTTCTAAAAGAAAAGACAAACTATTTTAAATTTTGAAATTAGATTACATAAAATCTCCAATAAAATACACATAATAAATAATTCAATAACTTTCAACAAATTGAATTCGATTCACTCTAAAATTTTAAACATTAAGAAAAAATAACTCTAGTAGATTTCATAATTTTAAGAAAATTTTATTGGTATTTTAAAATATATCAATTTTCATTGAGTTTTGCAATCTGTGATTATGTCAGTTATAGTCTGTCCAAGCAAAGAAGACCCTCTGTCTGGTAAGATGAGAAAATGACTTCAGCTCGTTCAATATTGATTCAAAAAATATTGATTTGATCTCAAATTATAGATCAGAATGTTGAGACTAATATTTGTTCAATAATTATAAATGTGGTCTTAACAGTTGATCAAATTGTTTCCTACAATTTGAAATCAAATTTGAGAACCAATATTGACCGAGCTAGAGTCATTTTCCCATCTTGCCAGAGTGTCTTTTCTGCTTTGACTGACTATACTTGTTTTTTATTTAAAATTTATTTTTCAGGTACCACGAGGAGAAAGATCTGCTGAAAACGAAAGAAACCCTGAAAATCGTTTTCGACAAATGTCCGCATCTGGTCACCTCGGAACACGTCAACCTACTACTGGAAGTTCAACTGGCTCTGGGCGAATACTCTGACTGTCTGTCTCTCATGATTACCTTTTGCGACGTAACAGCTGAACTCATCACCGACAGTGATAACCGGTGCACTGTGATTGAATGCACCGCTTCCACAAATATGGCGATAGATTTACGTGTAAAACTGATCACAACTTTGATACATTTAAAATCACTTCCACCAGTTTATAAACTGTTGGATGAGTTTTTAACAACGAATCCCGAGGAAGTGGGTGATTTGTATTTGGATATAGCTGAAGCATTAATGAAGGAGGGGTTTCACGAGGACGCTCTGCGCCTGTTACAACCGTTGATATCAAGCAACAGTTACGGACGTCTGCCGGGCGTCTGGCTGAAGTACGCCGAGTGTCTGCAGACGGTCGGCCGACTGGAGGAGTCGGTGGACGCCTATATGTTTGTGATAGAGCAGGCGCCGCAGCATAGCGACGCTAGATTGGTGGTGGCCGATCTGATGAGGCGGCTGGGACGCGGTGATGACGCCATTGCCGTTCTGACGCAGGATGAAAAGAGTGAACTGCTCAATGCAGGTAATTTGTGAAATAGAATAATTATAATAATGAATTTATTCAATAATCAAATTAATATGCAAAATACATTTAAAAAACTTGATAATTTACAGAATACAAAATCTTATAACTAATCAAAATGAGGTTCAAGACTTCTTTAAGAGTAGATGATAGTGGACGGCAAACTGTCAAACAATCAAGCCCCATAAGAACAATGTAATTTTTATCAATCTCTTGGAACAGATAGAGCCTCTATTTATGGACAGAATTTCACGTTCTTTATGTTATTGGAAAGAGGATTCAATTCTCCAGGAGCGTAACTTTTTCTTTTCGATTTCAAGTTTAGTTCAATAATTAGAGTTCAATACTTTTATAGTTAATTAATTGTACAATAATTATTAAAATAAACTTTAAATAAAAAAAGTAAAAAGTCACGCCCCTGGAGAATTAAATTCTCTTTCCAATGGCATAAAGAACTTGAAATTCTGTCCATAAATAGAGGCTCTATCTGTTCCAAGAGGTTGATAAAAATTGCATTGTTCTTATGGGGCTTGATTTTGCCGTTCGGCAGTTTGCCGTCTAATACTTCCCACTCTTAAGCTTAAAGCTTGTGCTGAGAAATGAGCCGCTGAGGCAGAATTCCTTCTGATAGTATTTTTCAGCAATGGATTACTCGACTCTAATCCAATTCCGAGCAGACCGCCTGACGAAACTTTTTGGTGCTAGATATACCGGTATAGTCTGTCCAAGCAAAGAAGACCCTCTGGCAAGATGGGAAAAGCTCGGTCAATATTTGTTCAAGAATTTTAAATGTGGTCTTAATAGTAGATCAAATTGTTTCCTACAATTTGAGATCATATTGTAAATTTTTAAACCAATATTGACCGAGCAGGAGTCATTTTCCCATCTTGCCAGAGGTTCTTCTTTGCCTGGGAAGACTATACCAACTTATGCATCGGATAGACTGCATTTTCAATATAATTGAATAAGAATAAGAATATTTATTTCGTGAAAATTACATGGTTACAAAATATGAATGATACGAGTACATACAAAAAGTTCATTCATAGAATCATTCAAGTATTGTCTTCCTAATTTCAATGATACGTTCTATGAAAATTTAATTATTTACTCAAAATATTTAAATATTTAATTATTATTTAAAATTTAATTGGTATATGCCCAACTTCATTGATGTTCATATGATTCCATGAACTGGCTGCTAGGTAAGGCTAACGGTTGCTTGAAGAAATACCAGCAAGAAAAGCAAAGAAGACATTCTGGCAAGATGGGAAAATTACTTCAGCTCGGGAAATATTGGTTCACAAAATAAAAGATTTGGTCTCAAATTGTAGATTAGAATGTCACCTACAATTTGAGACCAAATTAATTACCGTATTTTAATCAATTATATTTGAACCAATATTGACCGAGCTGGAGTCATTTTCCCATCTTGCCTGAATGTCTTCTTTGCTCGGACAGACCATACCTGCACACAGGATTTTTCCTTGCATTTTTCAATTTGGTTTTGTATTCAAGTCGAACATTCTGTAAGGCCGCTGTTACACGATAACAGTTCTATACATCATACATCGATCATCGATAGTGTCATACATCTATTATCAAAGATATTATAATATGTTCTCTATAGGAGAGCATATGACATAGAATTACATACATTATATGACATTGTATACATTAATGATTTATCAAGGATCACACCAAATACAAAGTTGATAATGTATGCGGACGACACCACTGCTCTATCAACAGATTCCAACCACGTTACTTTAGCGAATGAGTTGAAAACATCACTAATAACAATGTCAGAATGGTTTAAAGCAAATGGTCTAGCCCTAAATTATAGTAAAACGCATCTAATTCAATTCAGTTCCATACGTAATTTGTCAGCACCAAATAGAATAATTCTCCCTGCAATAGAAGACAGACTAGAGCTACCCTCTTCAACAAAATTCCTAGGACTGATAATTGATCAGGGGTTTTCTTGGAGGGAGCACATCCAAAGCCTAACAAAAAAATTGAATCGCGCTTATTTTCTCATTCTCACTCTATCCCATTCAGTTGATGAAAAAACTCTTATGGCAGTCTATTATGCATATGTGTATTCTCACTTAAGTTACGGTACAATATTCTGGGGAAACTCTTCCGATAGCTATAAAGTTTTTATTCTTCAAAAAAAGATATTAAGAGTCATTTGCGGACTAAGAGCTAGAGATTCATGCAGGGCTAACTTTAAGCAACTTGAACTACTTACTCTTCCATCTATCTACATTTATCAACAGCTATTAATCTTTGTTAAAATGAATAATGACAAGTTCCAGCTCTGTAATGAAAACCACGAGTATAATACTCGCAACAGAAACTTGATTGCCTTCCCAATTCACCGCTGCACGTCATTTGGAAAGACACAGTTTTATTCCGGGATGAGATACTTTAATAAACTTCCACCAACCATACGAAACATAGAATCTGTACAATTATTTAAAAAAACTATCAGGAAAATACTAATTGAGAAAACTATTTACACTGTTGCCGAATTTCAATTCTAAAATTAATATCAAGTCTAATACATAATAACAAACTTCCTGAATACTATACAGATATTTTTTTCCAAAATCTTATAAGCTTTTTTTATAAACATATCTGATATTGAGTGCTTAGCGTACATTTAAATATAAGATAGTTTAAGACATTTGTATTACAACTGACATGTCACCTGTCATTCGAGTGATCACTCAAAATTTGATGCTATGTGACAATTGTAAATAAATAAATAAAAGAATATGATCATTTATAATATTTGGTCCATTATACGGTAATATTTCATCATCACAGATGTTTGATAATAGAAATATGTCATAGAACTATTATCGTGTAATACCCGCCTAATATGTTCTGTTTTGTTAAGAACCTCAATTATTCTGTTTGATTTCAAGTCGAACAAACTTATATGTTTTGTTTTCAAACCCCTAAATAAATTTGATTTGATTCCCAGTCGAACAAACTAATATGTTTTGTTTTCAAAAACCTCAATAAATTTGATTTGATGCATATTTCTATTTATTTCAACGCAGAACTGCTCTACTCGCGCTGTCTGCTGTTGTGCGAACGCCGCTCGCATCTTGACGAATTGCTCGCCATCAGTCAGCTGTTGTTCTCGCGTCACTGCACGCACATTCAGTCCGCCGACGAGCTGCGAGCGCTCGCTGCGGTCAATCGCCTGTCGAAAAGGCGTGCGGCACTGCGCGACCTGCGAATCGCCAACGGGCAGCCGCCCGACGACCCACGGCCGCACTTTGTCGAAAGCTATCGGCTGCCGACCGTCGAGGACGAGTGGAAGCTGTTCACTAAGGTGAGATGTGGATGACGCCAAAATGTTACGGCGAAAAGATTCGGTGAAACAAAAATTGTTAGCAAAATTATGTTGTAAGTGTTGAAAATTTCATTGATAAACTAGAAATAATATGTGATTAGCTAGCTGCATGAGAACTTTCAAATCAAATAATCTTTATTATTCCGAAAAATACACTTAAATAAATAAATGAAAAATACACTTTACACAGTTACCGAAATATTCTAGCTAGCCTGTAATAGGTCTACTAAGTTACATGTGATAAAATGTATATTAGCTCTTTAATGTAAATAAATTATAAAATATATATTTTTATAAGTATAACAATCGTGATATATATATATACAACATAATAATGTAGAATAAATATCCTAATTAAATAAAATAAGTAATTGATTGATGAATAAATAAAAATAAATCAATATTTACCGAATTGTGTGTGACAAAAGCAGTAGAGGACTAGAGGATCATCAGGTAGGATTCAAATTGAGAAAATAATAGAATATATGAAAAAAGGTGTCCTGATATTAAAAGACTGAAAAATAAAATGATTGAAGAAGCGTAAAAGTAAAGTTGGATTACTTTAATGTCAGTAACTGAACCGAAGCAGGCTTTCAGACAGTTCCCATCCAACTACTGCTACTGGATTAAGCCGTTTGTTCACGTCTGTTCGAAAGTGACGTAATACTTTTCAATTTTGTAAGCTTTTTGTGCGATGTTTCTTTTTAGACCTAGTTCAAAAACTACAAATAAATCAACAACGATCATCTATATTATATTGATATTTATACTTGGATGGCTTGTTGGATGAAGTGATAACGCGCCGGTCTAATAACCAACAGACCCGAGTTCAAAAATAATAACCGGGGCACAATTCTTTGACCACAGCACAATCACATAGATGGCCGTATCACTTTCTTATGTCTACGGAACAAATATTGACCAAGCTGGAGTCATTCTCCCATCTTGCCAGAGGCTCTTCTTTGCTTGGACAGACTTTTATACCCAAAAAGTAGTTGTAATCTTTCATCGTCATTCCAAGTTTGGTTGCCATGACAAAATTTCAATGTGTTTAATTTTCTTGCTCTAAATTTATAGTGAAAATTCAATATTTTCGGCTATGGTGTAGTGATTCTGTGAAGTGCTTCAGTTTTAGTAGTCAACAATGTTTTGAAATAAAAAAATAAGTTTCAAATGAATTTTTTAAAAGAGCTATAACTCACATGACTCCGTTTGTGGAAAATGAGGTTATCTGGCGAAGTGGAACAACCCTTGGGTCACTCCACTATTGAAAGCCGTACGCTAAATAAATAAATCGTCATTCCTCTCATTACCCACGCACAAGCCTGAAGGCAGCTCGAGCTGTCGCTTAGGAATGCTTTCTTAAGAGCTGATGTAGGCATCACCTTCAGAAAATTGATTTATTTATTTATTTGACAGGAATTAATAAACTTATTGGTGAAAACACAGACCAATGTCCAAAACGTTTTTTACCAAGTTTCAATGAATAGTAAGTCCGATTATATACTATCACAGCACTTCATACAAGCATGTTTGGTCAAACAAAATTTTGAATATAGAGTAATACAATTGAATAAATTCAAATTCAATGTATTGCTCTTTTTCAACCTATTACTTTTTCTTGTGATTTCAGATACTTAACGTTTGTTTGCAAGAGAAACGCTACGCGCTGCTGCAGCGGCTGGCATTCTCGGCACAGGGCTCCGAACGGTTTTCGCTCTACTCAAAACAGCTGGACATCTACTGCTTGATGGCCAGCTTCTACAACCACGACTCTAACCTCGCCTACAACTTTATTCGCAACATGGTCATGAGGTAAATATAACTTATTTATTTATTGTATGTATTCCCTTCGACGGAAATTAAGGTTATAGTGCCGGTGGAACTTCCTTTTGGAACTCCCCACCAAATACGGCATACGAATACATTTATTTATTCATGATCAAGTTACAACATATACTTAATGGAAGGTTCAACAGGATTACTCCCAAAACTGTTCCTTTACCAATTTTTCATAATAGCTCCAAATATTTAGGTTATGTCACTTTAGTTCATTTCATCTGACTTCCAAAAATTTTCACTTAATAAAATACAAAAAAGTAAAATAAAAGTTAAAATACTTAAAAATAAAATAAAATAAAAGTTAAAATACTTAAAATACAAAAGTAAACGTTGAATTGAAAATTAACTAGCAGGTATAGTCTGTCCAAGCAAAGAAGACCCTCTGGCAAGATGGGAAAATGACTCCAGTCCAATCAATATTTGTTCAAGAATTATAAATGTGGTCTTGAAAGTAGATCAAATTGTTTTCTACAATTTGAGATCAAATTGATCATTTTTTAACCAAAATTGACTGAGCTTGAGTAATTTTTCCATCTTGCCAGAGGGCCTTCTTTACTAGACTATTGCTAGGATAGACTATAAATATAGGACCTGTGATAGAAATGTATTTATTCTTTATTTCTAAATCCAAAACGCGGCAATACATTCTGATGAAATTGGACAGGTGTGTTCCTCTTGAAATTGCGTTTTGCTGTATTTGTAAGGTTTTTTGAAATAATTTGCATTTTAAGGATAATATGAAAGGAAAAGATATTACCTACATACTAAAATATGACTTTATACATTTACACTTCTGAACATAGGAAAATTCAGAATATAGAATTATTGACATTATTGCATGCAATGACGCATTCAATTAATGAAACTCAACATAACTAAGTATTCCTTTCATGAATAATAATGTTCACAGAACTACTAGTTAATTAGTCATAACTTATAACTGCAGCTTCATCAAAATTCAAATTGTTTATAGTGAAAATGTGTTTTGAAGTGAAAAATGTTAATATAAAGTTTTATGATCTAACATGATTATAACCTTGTTGTGGACAGTCTTATAAATTGGTAGAGAAGCAGTTTTGTGCATTCGCTTGTTGCACTCATCTATGTACATAACTATTGAATTAATGATCATAATCATAATCATCTTTATTGAGTAATAATACATAGAAGATAAATAAATATTATCATTCCTCTATGTTGGAACCTACACGTAAGGGTCTCCCCTCCATTAAAAGCCATACTAATTATTTCAATTGAAATCAAATACCCTTTTCATAAACTTGAAAATATTCTACAGCATTTAAAAAGGGTATTCGATTTTTATTATTATTTATCAATTTCAAAATAGCCCCAAGTGTAAATTTCAATTTTTTTATATATGATCACAGAGACCTGGACTGTGTCCGCCTGTGGAACCTGTTCAACATCCACGTGATCCGCGGCGAGCACACGCGGCACAACAAGTTCATCATGCGACTGCTGTCGCGGCGACAACACCACTGTATCCTGTCACAGCTGCACGCCAACAACTGCCTTGTGTCGGGCACCTACAAGTACGCCTTGAACGAGTACATGGCCACCTATAAGCGAGCGGCCACGCCCTTGCTGGCCTTCCTGATCGGCGTCACCCTCTGTCAGATGGCCTGCCAGAAGTTTTCGGCTAAGAAGCATTCGCTTGTTACTCAGGTATTCACTTGTTTGTTTGTTTTTAATAGCTTCCCAGAGACTCTTAAAAGAGTATGAGAATTGTCAAAAAATGCATGAAAGCATTACTTCCAATAAAAATATACACGCATGACACTTATTATTCATACATATATATATACTTCTTCTACCTGCCTATTACATGGGAAACCATAGTTGGCTAGGTATTTCCCCTCCATCTTTTTAAGCACACCCCACCACAGTAATTGTTGAATTTGTTAATAATGTATTATTTTGTTATTGTGTTTTACTAATTTTTGTATAATATTATTCATTGTGTCTTGATGTGTGTTCAAATTGAAATAAAATTGAATTGAATACTGTATACGTATATATATTATGACACATAGGTATCAACACACAAAGGGCCCCACCCTACACATATATTCCTGGGTGGTATGAAATACTCCTTCCATCAATAACTCCTTCAACTTTTTTCCAAATAAATTGAAATCTTCAACATTTCTCACGTCACCATGAAGCTTTCTAAAAACTTTGAGACCCATATATGTTGGCTTCTTTTCAAAAAGAGCTGTCCTATGGTACATAGAAGCAAATTCTCCTCTATTTCTGGTTTGATAATTGTGGGAATTACTGTTTCTTGTCAAAGCCTTATTTCTCCTGAAGTACATAATCACCTTATAAATGTGAAGAGAGGGAACGGTGATAATGCCTAGCTCCTTGAAATGATTCCTGCAACATTCGAGAGGCATGATTCCTTTTATTGCCCTTATAGCTTTTTTTTGCAGCCTAAAAACTCTCTCCAAATTCTGGCAGGACCCACCCCAAACGACAATGGCATAGCAAATATGCGACATTATTAGCGAATGGAAAACTGCCATTGTCAGTTTGGAATCATTCAATCTTCTTATTTGTAAGTGCAAAAACACCTGAGGAGATCCTATTACAAAGCTGATCAATATAGTAATCCCATGATAAATACTGGTCTAAAGCTACACCTAGGAACTTTACAAAAAGAGGCTGGTCAACATTTGTATTATTTACCTGGACATTAATTTTATGTGTTGGCCTAGAGTTATTCTTATGTCTAAATTTCGTATGCCATTGTCAGTTTGGAATCATTCAATCTTCTTATTTGTCTAAGTGCAAAAACACCTGAGGAGATCCTATTTATTACAAAGCTGATCAATATAGTAATCCCATGATAAATCTTCTTATTTGTCTAAGTGCTAAAACACCTGAGGAGATCCTATTTATTACAAAGCTGATCAATATAGTAATCCCATGATAAATACTGGTCTAAAGCTACACCTAGGAACTTTACAAAAAGAGGCTGGTCAACATTTGTATTATTTACCTGGACATTAATTTTATGTGTTGGCCTAGAGTTATTCTTATGTCTAAATTTCGTATGCCATTGTCAGTTTGGAATCATTCAATCTTCTCATTTGTAAGTGCAAAAACACCTGAGGAGATCCTATTTATTACAAAGCTGATCAATATAGTAATCCCATGATAAATCTTCTTATTTGTCTAAGTGCTAAAACACCTGAGGAGATCCTATTTATTACAAAGCTGATCAATATAGTAATCCCATGATAAATACTGGTCTAAAGCTACACCTAGGAACTTTACAAAAAGAGGCTGGTCAACATTTGTATTATTTACCTGGACATTAATTTTATGTGTTGGCCTAGAGTTATTCTTATGTCTAAATTTCGTATGCCATTGTCAGTTTGGAATCATTCAATCTTCTCATTTGTAAGTGCAAAAACACCTGAGGAGATCCTATTTATTACAAAGCTGATCAATATAGTAATCCCATGATAAATCTTCTTATTTGTCTAAGTGCTAAAACACCTGAGGAGATCCTATTTATTACAAAGCTGATCAATATAGTAATCCCATGATAAATACTGGTCTAAAGCTACACCTAGGAACTTTACAAAAAGAGGCTGGTCAACATTTGTATTATTTACCTGGACATTAATTTTATGTGTTGGCCTAGAGTTATTCTTATGTCTAAATTGTAGGTATTGTGATTTCGATTCATTGATTCCACTCAAATTGATTTACTGAAGCCCTCGTAAATGTACGATTCCCAAATGGCAGTTCGGCTCTAAATTCACTGCTAGAGTTGCCCAGCTTTAACTGCGCTGCTGTAGCCATTACAACTATTCACATAACTATATTATAGATGTTTACTCTGTTATTAGTGATGTTTACTAAATCAATAAGCCCTAATAACAGAGTAAACATCTATAATATAGTTTTGTGAATAGAGTTTTGATGGCTAAAGCAGCGCAGCTAGAGCTGGGCAGCTCTAGCAGCGAATTTAGACCCGGGCAGCTCGAGCCCATTATATCTATCCACATAACTATGTTACAGATGTTTACTCTGTTATCAGGGCTACTAATGTTAACTGGATCAATAAATAAATGTTGTTATTAAATAAATAGTGAAATTCACTTTTCTTAAGTCATTTCAAGTGAATTTAACTATTAATTTATACATGGGAGATTTTTATGATAAATTCATTGTTGCTATTTCACTCGACTACGTGGTTTCAGTTAGAAGTTCAATTTTCTCTTAGTCGTTTCAGCAAGAATATAAATTGTTGTATTGTGACTAGAAAGATAATATATTTCGCTATTTCTGGTGTTTAAATCGCCTTATAGAATGTTTAAGGCACGTATCGACAGTGCGAGGCATGTGCCGCGAATGCCACGCGCTGTGTTGATACTGGTGCGACTGGAACGCTGTCGATCAGCTGTGGCCAATCACATCTCTTGCTATTAAATTTAAAGGATAAAATAAGAGATGTAATTGGCCACAGCTGATCGACTGCGTTCCAGTCGCACCAGTATCAACGCACCGCGCATGCCTCGTACTGTCAATACGCGGCTTTAAATGATGTTCAGAAGGTCTACAGCTGATAGTGTGGCGTTAGCAGACCGGCCATTACAAAGCGTTTTTGGGGGTATGAACTTTGAAACTTTTTTCTCTATTTGGTGTAAGGAACCAGTATTGTACATTCCTTTTTAAACACTCTGTATAAAGCTTCAGCTGCTATAAAGTCTGTCCAAGCGGAGAAGACCCTTTGGCAAGACGGGGAAATGACTCCAGCTTGATCAATATTTGTTCAAGAATTATAAATGTGGTCTTAACAATAGATCAAATTGTTTCCTTCAATTTAAGATCAAATGATAATTTTTTAACCATTATTGACCTAGCTTGAATCATTCTCCCATCTTGCCAGACGGTCTTCTTCGCTTGGACAGACTATAAGTGACGAACCTATTTCAAATTGAACCTCTGTATGATATTTATTTATTTCTAGGTGATAGCTTTCTTCGCCGAATACCGTAAGCTGCGCGGCGAGCGCTGCGCACAGGAGTTCCACTACAACCTGGGCCGCGTTCACCATCAGCTGGGTCTGTTCTCGACTGCCGTCCACCACTACCAGATGGCGCTGCAGTCGCCGCCACCTGTACCGACCGCGGCGGACAGCCCGCAGCTGGATCTGAAGGCGGAGTGTGCCTACAACCTGCACCTCATCTACAGCAGTTCGGGAGCACGAGATATTGCTCGCATGTACTTGGAAAAGTATGTGGTGATCTAGTGAGGGAGGAGTAGGTTTTGCGGGATAAGTGGTCAAATTTTGAACAAACATGAAAGTGAGTACTTTACACAGCGGATTTAAGTGATACAAAATTGATACAGGAAGGAAGCTCGTTGATACGAAACATTTGCAATGCTCATCGATCGCCACCGTATCGGTAAAGTCTGTCCAAGCAAAGAAGACCCCCTGGCAAGATGAAAAATGACTCCAGCTCGGTCAATATTGGTTCAAAAATTACCAATTTTGTCTCAAATTGTAGATCAGAATGTTTCCTAAAATTGAGACCAGATCAATAATTTTTGTACCAATATTGACCGAGCTGGATTCATTTTCTCTCCTTGCCAGAGGGTCTTCTTTGCTTGGACAGACTATAATAAGGTGATTCTTGGTCGTTCAGTTTTTGCAGCACTTATAATATTTTATCTCAATAGTTTAAGACTGGATTTATTGGTTTTAAGCCGGTATTGGCCGGGCTGGGGTAGTTTTCCCGTCGTGCCGGTGTGTCTTCTTTGTTTGGACGGACTGTATAGTGGAGTGAATATGAAACTGGTAACCAGCTGATAGGCGTAGGACGTTCATACGCTTTTGAGCCATTGACAAACCTATGATATTCGCTATAGATTGAATGAAGCTTGACAGAGACACATAATGTGATCGCTTAGTCCTGTTCAATATTGTGAAATTTATAAGGATCCAAATCCACTGACAAATCGATCTTTCACAGCTGATTGATTCGATCGTTCACAGCTGATAGATGAACGGTTTACAGCTGATTTGGACTGCCGGTTTCCTCATCCTCTCACAGTTTTGACTGTCACAATATCAACTGACAGTGGATGTTAACCTTAAGGACGGCAAAAACTGGACGTCCAAAAATCGATGTATGTAATATGTGTATGTAAGGACGGTATTGCTTCTAACAATATTTTTAGAATCGGTATTGGTTATGTCATGGAATCTACTCCTATGACATAGTATAGTCTGTCCAAGCAAAGAAGACATTCTGGTAAAATGACTTCAGGTCGGTCAATATTTGTTCAAAAATTGTAAATTAGGCCTCAAATTATAGGAAACATTCTGATCTACACTTTGAGATTAAATTCATTAGTTTTGAACAAATATTGATCGAGCTAGAGTCATCTTCCCATCTTGCCAGAATGTCTTCTTTGCTTGGACAGACTATACCTGTAAAGTATTTGTGAGATGAATACATTTATTAATATTGCGCGCTCGCACATCAATAGCTTCCAATCAGATTATAATCTTCTTTTCATAAGTGTTGAATCTTTGAACGGAGATCAAATAATTATTGTTATCATAGTATGTACATAGAAGTGATTCATGTAATAGAATGTTATCAATAGAAAGACTGTTATCTATTGGAAATTTGTGATATTTTTATAGTAATAAATGAGATTTACTTTACTTCGTATTTTATTTCACTTATGAAGAGATTTCGAGTTAGTTGTAGTTGATTAGTTTTGCGGATTTCCAATGACTTTTAACTATATTATGTTTAGCTCTGTAATGCTCATCGATTGCCACCGTATTGGTGATAAGCTGATTCTGGGACGTTCAGATTTAGCGTTAGTTATAGCAACAGTTTGGCGTAAGGTCTGCAATATATTGGTTCAGCTGAGGTCGCTCTCGCAGACTGTCCTGACAGAGCAGAGCATTGATAACAGTCATTAACATCTAATAAGCTATTGAGAGCTGCTAAAAATTATCGTGAGATTTGCAATGATCCATCGCTTCTCAAGTTGGTGATGTTCTTGAGTGCTAAAGTAACTGACGTCAAAACGTTAGGCGGTTTCGTCTGTTTTTTGTGCGCTCCAACAGCTGTTATTGTCATTTGGCTATGCTTGAATGATTTTGAAATCAAAATAGATAATATATGTTTCACATCAGCTGTTAGTACCGATACTTAGTAGGTTACATCACGTACAAGAGACAGACGGCATTAGGGCTCAATAAAGATCGCCCAACTTTTTAACTTATTAGCTGTACCTAGGGCTCTATAAAAAGGTATAGCGCCTTTTTTATAGAGCCCTAGCTGTACCATAACTACCTCATATATTGAAGGGCTATGCTTCTTTTGTACTATTCTTTGAACATTGTTTTCTACAAGTATGTTACATAAATAATTTCATTATTAAAAAATATTTATTTGTTTTTTCAAAATTAAGTTTTTTATATCAATATTACTGGGTTTCTCTTGTACATCATATACGTCATATTATTATTATTTACTTAAACAGGTGTGTATAGAAATTCCTGATGTTTATTGGTTCAACATCTGAAGTAAAATTTGTTGATTTCATCATAAATTATTTGTTCTTAGCCACCACTTCACGTTCTTGAATTGTGAGCCAAATTTTTGTGATAATTTCATCGAAATATTGATAATTATCTTCAAGTATGGATTCAATGTCGAAAAAAGAACGTTTGTAAGTATTTTTATATGTTAATTTTTCAATAATAATTTTCAATTTTGATATTTTATTGTTGTTTTCAGTAAGAGTTAACAATCAATGAATATTCAGTATTTTGTATAAATAGATGATTTTTTTTTCAATAGGTAGGTGCTTTTGAAATCCAATATCAGTCTTAATGATCTCCCATTTGAATGTTCCGTAGAAATTCAATCAATTCATAAAAAATACACTAACAGCGTAAAATTTTAGGAAATGATTTGACATCTATCTATTTTAATTCGGGAATCTCATCCACGAAATATTTGTGTTGTGCTGGACAGTTCAGCTTGTTGTTTGGGTCTCAAAATTGACTGTTACAATGAATATCTGCTGCCCATCGTCTCCAAACCAATAAAAAAGACAATACATGTTTGAAGATACTGTGACAGGTGTGATGTGATATTTATACATAGTTAAGTGTCTATGTAACTTGAATAGTAGTGAACTTTGTATCGAGAAATGTGAAATCCGACAGGATGGTGGCCAAAGAGAACCTGCGACAAGCATCTGAAGATTTGACTAAACAACTGGAACTGGTATACAGAAAGGCGAAAGAACTGGTAGCGAAGAAAAGTCTAGCATCAGCCTGGATCAAGGACGGAATGACGCAAATTAAGTTGACGGCGAAAGGTAAAACACTGAAAGTTCGAAGCATGCAGGATCTGGAAAGAGTGATGTCGGAAGCTCAGATGGAGACCGCTAAGGACTCGGCCGCAAAAGGCCCTGACCAGCAGACCGCAAAAGCCACAGACTCCAAGGATAAGCCTATCGCAATTGATCGAACTCAGTTAACCTTCGACTCGCCCGACGTAATCAAGTAAAGTGAATCTAAAGTCCGCGAGATTTTACTATACCGACATGAAAATAGGGGTACTGATCTTCCCTTCCACAGTGCGTAGCTTCCACAGAATAGGGGATAGTGGGCCACTATGGGACTTTATCCCTTTTCCTAGTTAGAGCAGCTTTACAGCTCTTTAATTGTGGTGGAATTTTTTAAAAGCCTTATTTAATCTCACGATCCCCTTGTCAGTCTGTTCGTTATCACATCTTCTGTAAGAATTATTAAGAAGTCTGTTTTTAGGCTGTTGAACTTACTTTTTTACGTTTTTCAACATAGTTCCCAGATAAGTTGTTCTCAATTTATATTATTAGATAGCCGAAAACCCTTGTTTCTTATTAATGTAATAATGCAGTATGAACGATGTTTCTAAGCTCCAAATAAGTTTCAAGACTAGAAAAAAGTTGGGATTTTTTTTTTTTTTCGAGGGTGATGCCCACATGGGCTCTTGGGCCTGTGCATGGGTAATGGGAAGGATGATGATGAGAGATGAATTTGCTTTGGGCAAATATGATACAAATCATACTGGGCCACAATGAGTCAAGAAGTTTGGAAGATAGTTGCTACTATCAGCTTATTTATTAAAAGAAACTTGATAGCTGATAGCCACTACCAAATTGCTATTGAATGAATATAGTAGGCCTAGTAGCAAACAGCTATTGGGTTTTTCCTAACTTGAAAAAAAATCAAGTAATAAATTTATCCAAATATGTGACTAGACCTACATATCCAATACATATATCATACAATTCAAGTGTATCATTAGCCAAAATAATTTAATAATGCCTATTTTCACGTTGTCTCATGGCGTGATACCATGACGTGTCTCATAGTGACCCATGCATGAGCCACAATGGGAGACTTGCAATAGTGTTCTAAATAAAATCAATGATAATTATTTGCATTTAAAGATTCTATTTTGAATACTATACCAAGAAAATGTGTGTAATACTCCAAAATGTTGAAATTTATTCTGAATGACATAGCCTACATGCAATATAAAAAATTGAAACATAATTTTGTCTCATTGTGGCCCACTTTCCCCTAATTGAATGAGGAGTGATGTGAAGTGCACTCTACCTATAGTGGGAGAGATTAGTAGAGGACAGAGCATCTGGCCTCTCTTTCTAAGAGAGAGAGATGTGTCGTTAGTAAAATCTTGTAGACTTTAGTTGCATTCTGTACAACTAGGTATTTGTTTTAGTTTCTGTCTTCCCACCCTTTCTTGCTTATTTAATTATTATGCACTAAGCACTGTACTCGAAACATTCAATGGATGTGAAAAATTTTTTTGAGATAATTATTAACGCCAAGCAATTTCAGTACCGCACTAAAATCTAATATTATAAGATACCCATGCAAGAAATAATAATTCCAAAGATACTATGGTTTTTAACTCAGTGTATTCTAGGGCTCAAGACTAATTATATAAATGCTCATAAATGCTCTAATAGATGCTTATTAGATTTTTATAAGAAATTTTTATGAAATATTCTTTTGGCAGGACACATATATGGCAGGACTTAACATATTTATTTGGCAGGACTAACATATATATGTTATATGCTAGATGTCGATATGGGAAAAAAGCTTTGTATTCTTCCCAAAATGAATTAATTTCGAATTTATTCTATTAAAGTGGGTGTTTTGATACTCACAATGAATGTACCATAGTGGGTTTAAATTTCAAATATATTTTTAACTTTGAAGGTTAATAGTTTGTTCAACTTGAATCTCAGTTTCAGAGATCGCGCTTTACGTTTATACACGATCATATAGGTACTCACGTTGAATTTTAGCAAAATATATATGTTTCTATCATTCTAAATCTAGGTATTGAAACACTCTACAAGTTTTATACTAACATTTTCCAGTAGAACAATATTGTAAATATTATTATTTGGAAATTAATGAAATTTTGAGGCTTAAATCTATACTAGGGGCTTCATTCATTCTGCCATGTATATAACTCCTCTAACACAGGAGCTAGTAGAGTGAAATGGTAATGTCATGAAATGAGAAAAAATTAAATTTGTTGATAAATAATGAGGAAAACCATGATATCCTAAATGGTTGCTGATATTCATGCAAAACATAAGAAAACGATATACTAATGTAAATTTTGTGGGGATGCTGGGGAGAAGCAAGAGGGGTAGGGGTGGTGACATTTTGCAGATCACTCTTCTTCATATAAAAGTAAATTAATCGATGAGGGAAAAATTAGCCTCCCATGTTTTTCTCCCCAAACTGGTGTATTTTTGCACTCATTGACTGGACTATAGTCTGTCCCAGAAAAGAAGACCCTCTGGCAAGATGAGAAAAAGACTCCAGCTTAATCAATATTGGTTCAAAAAATATCAATTTGGTCTGAAATTGTAGAACAGAATGTTTCCTACGATTGAGACCAAATCAATAATTTTTGAACCAGAATTGACCGAGCTGGAGTCATTTACTCATCTTGCCCGAGGTTCTTCTTTGCTTGGGCAGATTATATTAACCAGTGATCAAGTTTTCTATGATAATAATTGATATATGAATAATATGATATCTATGATATCATTTACTGCGTGAGCGTTGCTCACTAGTTACCGGCTTATATGTGACAAGATATAAATATGAATAAATTAATAATATTTTTACAGCTGAACTCTATAAGATCCTCACTGGAACCAGGAGCATAATTTTATGAACTTTGTACATAAATAGTTTTGATTATCAGTTAACAAGGATCACCATCAGCATAAATCGTAGTTTACACAATATTAAACTTAATTGACAAATCCTCTCTTTGTTGATTAGGGCGCGAGGATCAGCTGTTATCAAAGTGATGCGCGTGAACCCGCGTCCCGGACACTTCCTCAAGTCCTACATTGATGTGCGCTCTCTGCCCAAGAGACCTCAACCCATGCCTGGATCAGCGGCAGCGCTCGCCATTGGCCAACCACATCTCGATGTAAACTCATTGATTTAATACTTATTTTCTCTTAGGGCTATCTAGGGGTATACTTACCTTACTAGTCTGCCCAAACAAAGAAGACCCTCTGGCAAGTTGAGAAAATGACTCCAGCTCGGTCAATATTGGATCGAAAGTTATTGATCTGGTCTCAAATTGTAAATCAGAACGTTTCCTACAATTGAGACCAAATTGATAATTTTTGAACCAATATTGACCGAGCTGGAGTCATTTTCTCACCTTGCCAGAGGGCCTTCTTTTTTTGGACAGACAATATCAGGGCTATACATTATTTTCTCTAGGGCTATTCACTAAAACTTTGAAATAATTCAAATCAAAGTACTTTTTTTAATATTTTGAAAAAGGGTACTTTGAATAGAATTATTTTAAAGTTTTAACTCAATGATTTATTTATTTCATTTGTTGAAAATAGTCTGTCCAAGCAAAGAAGACATACTCTGGCAATGAGGGAAAATGACTCAAGCTCGATCAATATTGGTTCAAAAAGTATAAATTTAGTCACGAAAAAATTGTAGATCTGAATGTTTCATACAATTTGAAACCAAATTTATAATTTTTGAACCAATATTGACTGAATTTCATTTCAGTCATTTTCCCTTCTTGTCAGAATGTCTTCTTTGCTTGGTCAGAAGCTCATTGATTTATTTATTCCACTTGTTCAATAAAGTCTGTCCAATCAAAGAAGACATATTCTGGCAAGAAGGGAAAATGACTACAGCTCGATCAATATTGGTTCAAAAATTGTAAATTTCGTCTTAAATAGTTGATCAGAATGTTTCCTACAATTTGAGACTAAATATATAATCTTAGAACCTATTTTGGAGTCATTTTCCCTTCTTGCCACAATGTCTTCTTTGCTCAGCCAGAAACTCACTGATTTATTTGTTTCACTTGTTGAATATAGTCTGTCCAAGCAAAGAAGACTTTCTGGCAAGAAGGGAAAATGACTCCAGCTTAATCAATGTTGGTTCATAAATTATAAATTTGGTCTTGAATTGTATATCAGAGTGTTTCCAACAATTTGAAACTAAATTTATAATTATGAAACCAATATTGACTGATCTGTAGTCACTTTCCCATTTTGCCAGAATGTATTCAGACTATTCAGACTATAATAGTGCATTACCTTAGTATTATATTGTTTATTTTTATTGGTACCGTTAGTTAAAATTTCTAACAATGATTATATTAATGTACAGCATAATATGCGATCAAGCTTTGAAAAAGCTTTGCTTTGCATAAGTGTAATTGCATCAGGAAAATGAGACGTTATAACATTTTATTCTCTGATGAATAAATCAAATAAATAATTATTTCATTTTCATTGATGCGAGCCAGAGTAGTGCAAGCGTAGTTTATTAGCCTATAGAAGGACAAATGTATTTCATAATTTTCCATTCATTGAATGGGGAAGTCAGACGATTTTTTTTATGTACTGTATCTACTTCCAACTCATTGTTAAAATATCCCTCTTAATTTGATATATTAAAATATATTCATATTTTATAGATATATTTATATATATAGATATATAATATTAGATATATTTGAATATCTTTTCGAATCACCCTAAATATACGATATTTCTATTTCAACAAGTGTTTTTATATCATTTACTACTTTCTGTATTATTACTTTATTGGCCGTTTCTTCACTATTATTTCAATATATTATCAATTAATACATATAAAATTATGTATCTCATTTTTCTCCAAATATATATAATGTACCGTGTATGGTTTTGTATGGCAAATATATAAATCTCAGTTGAAAATGGATAAAATTGAAACATGATTTTTTCAGGTGAAAAATGCCAACTTCGAGTTCAATCCTTACTATGCCAGGGTTTCGGTTCCTTTTCTGCTGGTGGGTGGCAGTGAGAAGGATAAAAAGGAGAAGAAGAAGGATCCGTGTGGAATTGAGGAGGTGGAGGAGGGACAGGGGGACGCGGGGGCCGATTATGACAGCGATGAGGAGCTGGGACTACCTGATGGGGTGAGACTTCTAAAAACTTAATAAATTTATAACACTTATATAAATCAAATTCCAATACTGATAATGAATTACCAAGGTATTTTTATCAGGCATTTTTGTGATTATTATTTATAGTAGAAAACGACTTTTATTGTAATGTAAATTTAGTAAATTCGTTAATTTTGGCAGCTTTACAAATTTACATTGAAATACTAGTCGTTTCCTACTCTATAAAGTGTTAATAAGTATTTCGCTATGGAAAGCAACATCAATGATTATTATATTAAATTATAGGCTACATTATTATATTCTCAATATTATAAAGGTAATGAAGAAACATACAAGAATGTCAATATAAACCACTGTAATATAATATTGTTCTGTATTTTTTCATTATGATTATGACTGTATAAAATCACATCATTGCACCTGGTCTAGTCTGACCAAGCAAAGAAGACTCTCTGGCAAGGTGGGGAAATGACTCCAGCTCAGCCAATATTGGTTCAAAAATTAAACATTTGGTCTCACTGAATGGCCACACTGTGAGTGTACTATCTCTGTAATGCTCACTTTGATATTAGGGCTATAATTTTAATGTAGCCTATAATAAACCAATAAATTATCAAAGTACCCTTAAAGAAAGTCTATCATATATTTCTCAGTACTGGTTTCGAACTTCCAAGTCATAATTAAATTTTTTGATTGAATATTGATGTAGTGGAATTTTTCCATACTGAAAAAATTAAGATGTTGCCTCAAATCCACTTTATTTCTAATACAAATAAAAATTAAGAGTCTAAATGAAATGAATTGAATATTAATGCCAAGTCATAATTTGACTATGCATTGATTTATTGATCTCTTGCTATAGTCTGTACAAGCAAAGAAGACATTCCGGCAAGATGCGGAAATGACTTCAGCTCAGTCAATATTGGTTCACGAATCATAAATTTTGTCTCAAATTATAGATTGGAATGTTTCCTACATACAGTTTTAGACCAAATTTATAATAATTCTTGAACCAATATTCACCGTACTGGAGTCGTTTTCCCCTCTTGCCAGAATGTCTTCTTTGCTTGGACAGACTATACCCTTCAAATAAGTTTATTTTTCCTCACAATCTAGTTTTGTACTTTAAAGTCCCATTTTCAGATCAGGAGACAAGAAAGATTTGAATTGTTATAGACTAATATCACTTTTAAATATCCTGGCGAAAATTTTTAAGAAGATTATCAAGTCTAGACTTATCAACTTCCTTGAAAGAAATAATATTTTATCACCGAATCAATATGGCTTTAGATCAAATTGTAGTACCAATGATGCAATACACAATGTTATTTCACAAATATCAGAAAAAATCAATTGTGATGAGAAACCTTTGGCGATATTCCTGGACCTGAAAAAAGCATTTGATACAGTATCACATGATATTCTGCTGGATAGACTCTACAACTATGGTATCAGAGGAGTAGCATGGGAATTATTCAAAAGTTACTAGTCAAACAGAACCCAGAGTGTCAGAGTCAATGGAAAAATAAGTAGCAAGCTCAAAGTGGATTATGGAGTACCTCAAGGTACAGTTCTCGGTCCAATACTATTTTTGATTTATATAAATCCTCTGTGCAGTATGGAAATTGAGGGGAACATCACCACCTTCGCCGATGATACTGTACTTTTGTTTTCAGGACCAACTTGGTCAATAGCATGGAATAAGGCTGAAATAGGACTACAGAGAATCTCACATTGGTTGAATCAGAATCTGCTCACCCTAAACTATGACAAGACCCACTTTCTAACTTTCTCAGCTACACAGCATGGACAGCCTACAGAGAACCTTTTAACAGTCAACATTTCCAACAGCACTGCATACACTATCCACAGAAAACCAACAATAAAATATCTTGGAATCATACTGGACTCTTTCCTGTGCTGGGACCATCATATAGACAACCTATGCAAAAAGTTGAGAAAGACTATTTACAAGTTCAAAATGCTGAGGACATTGATAGATGAGAAGTGTATGAAGATGGTGTACTATTCCTTAGTCCAGTCTTTGATTACCTATGGGATTGTGGGATGGGGAGGGACAAACTTCGTTCACCTTGACCCTCTTTTAAAAGTACAAAAACTGATAATGAAAATTATTAAGCAGAAACCACTTCGCTACCCATCAGATCAGCTATACAATGAGTTCGGAGTGATGGATGCAAGACATCTCTACTCCCTGGAAATCATTTGCAGACTACACAAAAAACGGAAAACTTTCAATGGAGAAACCACAGTCATAACACAAGAAATAGAAACCTTCTGATCACAAACGTTGCTAGGAAGGCAACATATCAACGACACTACAACCACCTAGCACCAAAAATCCACAATTTACTTCCTGCACACATCAAGATGATAGAACACCCAAGAAAATTCAAAGCTGTCGTTAAAAGGTGGATTATAACAACTGGAAGACATCACATAGAAAATATTATTTCTAACAGTATGTGAGCTCACTTACCCAAAGTATTCGCACCCCCACCCAAAATTTACACCTACTCTAGCACATGGGGTTCCCATAGTTGAGTAGGTTAATTTCCAATAAAAAATTGAAACTTTATTCTTTAATTCTTTAAACACTAACTGGATTTAAATTTAAATTGTACTCATTACATTTGCTTGCTGTTTTGTTCATTTTTGTTTTTTGTTTGTTTTTTAAGGAAATAAAATTATTATTTATTTATTTATTTAAAGTCATAATTTGTCTATGTATAGTCTGTCCAAGCAGAGAAGACCCTCTGGCAAGATGGGGAAATGACACCAGCTCGGTCAATATTGGTTCAAAAATTATTGATTTGGTCTCAAATTGCAGGAAACATTCCGATCTACAATTTGAGACCAAATCAATATTTCTTGATGCAATATTGACCGAGCTGGAGTCATTTCCCCATCTTTCCAGCGGGTCTTCTTTGCTTGGATAGACTATACCTACGTATTGATTTTTTAAACGTTATCTTTATATAATGTCTCCCTCAACTCTCTATTCTAGGACAAGCGCCTGGGCTGGTACGGCTACCGGGAATGGGCAAGGAACATTAGTCCAACCCACGATGGCAACATTGCCGAGCACATAAACGTCCTACTCGGTCTGGTTATATCGATGGCAGCCGACCCAGAAAATGAGAATTTCCCCGATGTCGAAGCCTATCCCTGTGTCCAGTTTCTGCGTTCGGTGAAAACGCCGGAGGGCGACATTCCCTACAACTGTAAATCGTTTATTGCATTCATTGAGCACACCTGCATGAAAATACTGGAGGAAAGCTGAGGAAATTTTGGGCTCAAACCATTTTACAGAGTGGTGCAATTATTATACAGTTGGAAAAAGAAATGCCCATCTGGCCAGGACTACATTCTATTTCATGTACGTAGGTACAGTTGTTTAGAAGAAGGAATATTCAACTGTACAGTGAGTTCTGCTGTTAAGTTGGTTCAAAGAAGAAATTTACAACAACTGTTCAATATAACTTTTGCTGTTTTTTCCAAAAGAAGGAATGTCCAACTGTATATAGCGACTTTTGTGCCACTCTGTACTTTAACTACTTGTGTCAGTCCTGTGTTGTTGTGTGTGGGTCGATCTGTGTTTGTGAATAAATTGTCTTGTTTGTAAAGTCTACTTTGAATTATTGTTTCTGTCTTTAGTTTTCAGCTCAAGAGTACCTACTTTTTCAACTCCCTGCCGGGAGAAATCCTTCTTCAATCCACCATCATTGGCAGCTATTTATGTTTATGACCGTGGCAGGAAGTATGAAATTGTAGATACCGGTACAGTATTGCTTAGCTGTGTTTTGATAGAAAGCAATATATAAATTATTGTGATAGGTTATATGCGTTTGCAGTTCGCACTACCAAAATTGGCAGTTAGGCACTTATTATTGATTTAATGGAAGCTAAATTCAACTCTGAATGAATAAAATGAAAACTTATTTTTGTTTATGACCGCGTGGCAAGAAGTATGAAATTGTAGGTATAGTGTTACTTAGCTGTGTTTTCATTGTGAATAATAAATTATCGTGATAAGTTATATGCATTGACAGTTCGCACTTCCAAACTACCAAAATTAGCAGTTTGGCACTTATTATTGATTTGATGAAAGTTAAATTCAACTCTGAATGAATAAAATGAAAACTTCAGCTTTTGCAAAGTAAGCAAGTGAAGATTTGCTAGTGAAGACTGCAACATTGAAAAAATATGAGTTGTAGGCTATAATTTGAAATTTAATCCCAATAATCTCAAAATGAACCAGTTTTCAATAACTCATCATGAATCTTTCTTGAATTTTTATTTGTTTTTTAATATTAAACTTAGTATCGAATTGATCTTATATATAGGCTATCATTATTTTATGCTCAAAAAATTGGTATTTCCTTTATTTGATAGACCATAAAAAGGTTGATAAATAGTTATACTTACTGAGTCATACTGAGTCTTAGTAAGGAGCGCCGAAGATGAGCACCATTGCTCGAAACGCGTCCGCGACTCAAAGAAATCGTGAGTGAGCTGCAAAGCAAGTATAACTATTTATCAATATTTATTACCGGTACTGCAGTTTCAAGAAGCATGGATAACCTCAACAATCACATAAAAAGGCCTTCTAAAACGAAATTTTGGAGTAAATGTTTCTGCATAGACCAACTTGTTTTTTTTTTTTTTTTTAATAAATTATTGAAAGTATATATTTTCACCGTGGTATTCATGAGATGGCTACAGTGAATTAGGCTACAGTAAAGTTGTAGGTAACTTACATACCGTACCGGTACTCTTATAGTAAGGCAGAAAGGCACAGAGAAGGAAATAGTAAAATTTCTTCTCGGTGGTAAGTTAACTAACGGCAATGAACAAATTTCATTGAAAATTGTAATATATAAAAATTGATAATAGCCTAATATATTAATAATAATATATTGAAATTGTAATAAATTGTGTAATATATTATTTTAAACCCCGAATTCTGGTACATACAAATCAAGTCTCTACTGTATCAATCTCTACTGTATTATATTTATGCCGGGCTTCCTTATCATAAGCGCGCTAGCCCGCTAGCCAATGACGATAAGGGTTTTATAAATTCTGTTATCAACCAATTCCTTGACAGCACGTAATAAAATCTGATTACCTATCTTATAGTACGTTTTGCCACATATTTTTCCGTCGCCTTGATTCTAAAATCATATTATTTCTTCAGTTTATTATACGAGTAATCTTTGTTTCATTGTAATTTTGAAGAATTTGGTGCCTTAAGTAAGGAGATAAGAAGTTATTCTATAATCAGCTGATTGCAAAAACAACATCGGATCGGTGTTTTCTGTTTTGTATCTGTCGTCACTGACATAACCTAAAACCTAAATTAAATTTTAGCTGGGCTACTTATTACGCCCTATGTGAATAGTTTTGTATTTTTCAGTTTTATCCTTGTTAAATCTTCAAGTCTAAAATAAAGAATCGCCTATCATGGATTTGGAAAGTAAATACAACAAAAAAAGTCCAGGTAAGACTTCTATCTATTAAATTATTCTTACCTCTTAGCCTTGGTTCTATTGATATTATCTAGCCCAAACTATGAATTTACGTTTCAAATAATATGAACTAAAAATTCTCAAATATTTTTTAATTTTCGTCAGATTATTGTTTATTCAGGCCAATATTTACCAAAGAAACGGTAGCCTTCAGCCTAATATTGTTATAGCTTCTAGAGTGCTGAAGGTAAGTAAGTAAGGTCTGAGATTGAAATAAATAATACTTTGTAGACTAAGACTATAATATCCAACTTACAGTAAGTAGACTCAAGTCATTCACCTACTATGACTACATAGATTTATTAACTTATTTTATGATGTTCGACAACCATTATTATCGACTGATTTTCGACCACAGATTTATCAACAGCATTATAAATTTCAATCAGCTCACGCATGCACTTTCATCAATTAATTCAGGGAAACGAAATACCGTATATCTCTAAAATAATTTTAAACGAAATAAGCAAATATGTTTAGTTTTTGAAATATTTAACTATTAATTAAGCGGTGTGTTGAGGGCAAAATTGCTGTCAAGATTGTATTTTCAAAGGGGAACAAAAAATCAGGCTATGTAAGTTACTTTATAAAACAATTGAAATTTAATCCTGATAGAAGACGTTGTTTTCAATTAACTTATATGGTTTCATTTGATGCATGAATCATAATTTATTGTGTAGCCAAATTATCTATAGAGTCATAATTTCCAATGTTTGATCCATCATCCATGCCCAGGGAATCCCGAAAAGATCATGTCAAAATAGCACTACACTTCTTAGTGATTAACTCGATCCCAGTGAACAACGAACAAACAAAAAATAGCCCAACTTGGGCTTTGTCATTTTATAAAACTGGGCGGTGGGCACTTTATGACTTTAGAGGCGATTGACAACACCTCCTATAATAAAAGAATAATCTTTGAAGAATAATTGAAGGAGATGATAATAATAATCTTCAAAGAATTCGGTCACTGTATAATAGCTCTGCCTCACAAGATAGTGAGACAGACTCCTCCTGAAGACAATTTTTTTATGTTCCTAACTTATTTAAATATTTTATGTTGGCATGATGTGATTTGAAAAAATGTAAGTTAATGACGTTGTTATGATACACAAATTGTATTTTCTGACAGTAAATAATTTGATTATAAGACTGCCGCCTCAAAGCGAGGCATGTCAATTTATAATTAATTATTTTAATGAGAAATTATTCAGCTTTTATTGAAAAAAGGACTCTTTATTGAAATATTTTTCTTTGAAAGGAGTTTTTACAGAAATTATTGAAAGAACCCGGCTTTACTTGTGATTGATTTGAAATCTAGGTTAGGTTATATATGCTCCTCTTATTAGATTTTTTACATTGTGTTTGTTTGAATCGCAAATGAATTGATTTGATTTATACATTTCTGCAGCCGTGAAGCGTTTGATGCGCGAAGCACTGGAGCTGCGCAGCGCCACGGACGAGTACTGCGCACGTCCACTGGAGGACAACCTGTTCGAGTGGCACTTCACGGTGCGCGGCGCGCCGCAGTCCGACTTTCACGACGGCATCTATCACGGACGCATTCTGCTGCCGCCCGACTATCCCATGAAGCCACCCAACATTATACTGCTTACGGTCAGTTTATTGCAATTATTCATTCCAGTCGAAAAATACAAATCAATAAAATTTTTTGTTCCTTGAACACAAAACAACAATATCAACATCAAAATAAGTACATTGTTCATAAAATAATGAAATGTGAAGTTGAATTTGAAGATTGATTTATTGAAAATTGCAAATGTTGATATGTTGTTTATTTTGTAATTCGTCATTCTTTCAAATTTCGTTTTTTATTTACAATTTCATTCTTTCATTTTCAATTAGTAATTAGATTAAATTCTCTGTATTTTAGAATTTCGAGTTCTCTATTTGATTGGTTTTCTTTAATTCTTGGCATTTATTATCATTTCTATTTCATTTATTAATTTGATATTTGAGTTGTTTGTATTTATTCATTTTTCTTATTTCTAATTATTTTACTGTAAAGGAGACATATTTGGGGAAACCCGTTGTCTCCATTGTGAAATAAATCAATTTCAAGTTGAATTTATTCTTTATTTTTCGTGATTGATGAATTATTTTATACATTATTAATAAATAATGTGTTATATCTATGCAGCTACACTAGGCCTATATTATGATGAGATTTCACTTCTCAAGACACTCCAAGAAGGATGGTTAATTCAATCAAATAATAATTAATGCAATCAATTTTATGTTATTTTGAAATAAAAGATGAAGTTCAATTTATATTCATTTATTCTTCATTTGCCATGATTGATAAATATCTTCAAGATGTATATTTTTTAAATTATGTGATATACGTTGTAATAGAACTGCATAATTTTTATTATTTTCCATGAATTTTGTCATGGAAAGAGAGTCCTATGTGGTAGGAGAAGATAAATTGTTTTTGGTAAATTGACGATGGTAAAAATTCATGACAAGTAAAATTATGGGAAAAAATGAGAGGCTCTTGACAATCGTTGGCAAGGATGGAACCTGGAAACATCTACAGCACATCAACCAGTCCGAGTTCTCCCTACTGAGAGGGTCACATATTTTGTGGTAGAGTGATGCCAAATTAACTGTATTACTTTCATTTGAGGGTATATCTAGTCAATCATTAGGAATCATATTTTGTCTTTTGATAAATAATCTTTCTAAAATTATTAATAAAGTTCATATTATGCATTTTACACTAATTATTATGACTATTACTTCTCAAGAAGATCAGTGCAATCTATCTATAACTCTAAAAATGAAATGAAAATATGAGTCATCTACAAGTATTATGATTCCTCAAATAATAATATTCACCAGTGATAATAATTAATAATAATCAATTATTTCCTACTTATAACTTCTTAAGTAATTTTGGAGACATCAATTTATTCATTAATTGAATAATAAAAGGAAGACCCTGTATTGGTCAACATAGACTTTGCATAAGCTCGAGCTGAGTTTATGTTGATTAATATTGTTGTAGAAAAAATAAGAAAATTGAAGGTTTTCAAATTACAAGTAGCCTATAGCTGACGCCAAAATGTTTTGTCTGCTCTTGTGTGTTCCAACAGCTGATTTTGTCAATAAGTGTTGTCATTTAGCTATGCCTGGATGATGTTTTTGAAATCAGAAGAGACAGTAGATGCTTTACATCAGCAGTTAGTAGGTTACATCACGTACAAGAGACATACGAAACCGATTAACTTTAGAAACAACTTTGGAAACAACAACCACCCAACTTTTAAAAAAATTAGTCTAATATTGTATTTATAAGATTGCATTATTGGTAAATAAAAAAATAGAATTTTAAATAACCAACTTGAACTCTCAGGTCACTAAAACTTGTTTTAACAAAGAGTGTAAAATTTACTTCTGATTTAATAATACTGCAATTATTTTTCACTGTAACTGTGACAAAGATTTTATGTTCGTTAATGTTGAATACAATGAATCCAAAAAATAATTCCATTTGTGTAATCGAATGTGTATTGTTTATTTGACAAATTTGAGTTGTAAAAAATTGTATTCTCATTCTTTTGAAAAATAAATAAAAATCAAACATCCTTTTTTGAAAACTTAAAAATTATAAAAAACACATACATGTTTCGGGACATAAGCCCATTCTCAATGTGGATAAAAATAGTAATCAAAAAAGGGTGTTTGATTTTTATTTATTTTTCAATTATTTTAAACAGCCCTAAGTTTTAAAGTTCATCTTTCTCATTCTTTTATTCAAATAATTTACTAGGCTAAGGAATTTTTACACAATGAAATTTTACTTTGTTTTTTTATGGCAACAAATTTGATTTGTAACTGAATTTTATTATTGTTTAGCCGAACGGACGCTTCCAAACGCAGAAAAAGATTTGCCTTAGCATTTCTGGCCACCACCCGGAAACCTGGCAGCCGTCCTGGTCGATAAGGACCGCGCTTCTGGCGCTCATCGCCTTCATGCCCACCCCGGGCAACGGTACCATCGGGTCGCTCGACTACACGCCGCAGGAGAGGAAACAGCTGGCCAGAAAGTGAGTGCAACTCACTTTGTCCAAGCAAATAAGACCCTCTGGCAAGATGGGAAAATAACTCAAGCTCGGTCAATTTTGGTTCGAAAATTATCGATTTGATTACAAATTGTAGGAAACAATTTGATCTTCTATCAAGACCACATTTATAATAATTGAACAAATATTGACCAAGCTGGAGTCATTTTCTCATCTTGCTAGAAGGTCTTCTTTGCTTGGACAGACTATATTTATTTCATAACACTATCAACCATGGTAAATAGAGAACACGCTATGGGCAACACTAACTAATGAGCATATCATCCTCTCTTACATTAAAATTATCATGTTACCGGCATTTTCGACAATATCTCACCCAATTGAATGAGAAAACACGCATTAGTTGGCCTATTTCCAGTTTATTCCTTGCTATGTATAGTGAGACCAAGCAAAGAAGAGCCTCTGGCCAGATGAGAAAATGACTCCAGCTTGGTCGATATTTGTTCAAGAATTATAAATGTGATCTATTATTAAGTTATAAAATGAAATTTTAATTCCAGTAGTTTCTGAGAATGAGAAACCTGCAAAACCGCATGGAAAATGCTTAGTAAAACCCAATAACTCATGTAAGATATAGTCTGTCCAAGCACAGACGACCCTCTGGCAAGATGGGAAAATGACTCCAGCTTGGTCAATTTTGGTTAAAAAATTATGAATGTGATCTCAATTGTAGATCAAATTGTTTCCTACAATTTGAGATCAAATTGATAATTTTTGAATCAATATTGACCGAGCGAGAGTAATTTTCCCATCTTGCCAGAGGGTCTTCTTTGCTTGGACAGACTATAGGATTATCACTGCTGTGAGAAGCACATGTCAACCTGACAGGCGTGTCAGCTCATTCAAATTATGAGCATAGCATCCTCTATAACTTGAAAATGTTTTTGGCATTTTCAACAATATTCATACCAAATTGGATAAGAAGACATGCATTAGTTCACCTACATCCAGGTTATTACTTGCTATGTAGCAATATCTCCACTGTAAGAGGCATAAGTCAAGGTGCCAGTCGTGTCAGCTCATCTAATTATGAGCCTAGCATTCTCTATAACCATAAAATTATCATGTTTCCGGAATATTCAAAAATATTCCTGCCTAGTTGGATAAGAAAACACGCTTTAGTTACCCTATTTCCAGTTTATTACTTGCTATGTAGCATTATCCCTGCTGTAAGAAGCACATGTCAACCTGGCAGACGTATCAGCTCATCTAATTATAAGCATAGCATCCTCTGTGACCATAAAATGATAATGATTTTGGCATTTTTAACAATATTTATACCCAATTGGATAAGAAAACATGCATTAGTTCACCTATATCCAGTTTATTCCTTGTTATGTAGCAATATCCCTGCCGTGATTGAGATGTGTCAACCTGATAGTCTTGCCAGCTCATCTAATTATGAGAATAGCATCCTCAGTAACTTGAAAATGAGCAAGTTTTCGGTATTTTCAAAAATATTCTTGCCCAATTGGATGAGAAAATACGCTTTTTTAGTTCTAACTGTAATTAATAGGTACTGTAACTAATAGGTAACTACTCAATACAGTACACTCCTCAGTACAGTATCTAATAGGTAACTGGAATAGCTAAAATATTTATGAGCATGGCATTCTCTGTAACTTCAAAATTAGCAACTTTTTGGCATTTTTCATAATATGCATACCCAATTGGATAAGAAAACACGCATTAGTCTACCTATTTCCAGTTTATTCCTTGCTGTGTAGCAATATCCCTGCTGTGAGAGGGATATGTCAACCTGACAGTTGTGTCAGCTCATCTAATTATAAGCATAGCATCCTCTGTAACTTTAAAATGATAAAATAAATTTCAACTCGGTTAATTTAATATTTATTATATCATTTTTGAACATTATTTGTTGCAGATCGCAAGCGTGGGAATGCGATGTTTGCGGCAAGATGAGCGATCAGCTGGATAGGAGCGTGGACACCAGTAACAACCCCATCACTTCGGATGAGACAAATCTCATTAACAATGTTATATTCAAGGTGAGAACGACCTTCAGCCTCCTTCTAACATCAATACAGTTGAATTTTATGTTGCGGCACATCCGGGTATAATTCAAACGGCCTGAGATATTAATGTGTAGGGATGTCAATCCCGGGGTCCCGAATCCCGGGATCCCGGTCCATTTTCAATACCTAACAATCCCGAGATTTCTTAGCGTCAATCCCGGGATTTTCGGGATTAGAAAACATGAATTAAAATGAAACGGGACTAGTAAATCGAATTTTTCAAAAACAATTCAATATTAATTTACGGTGATGAATATGAGTTTTGCATAATTTATAGTTCTAAGTGTTTGACTAATATTTATTCTGAAGGTACAGCCTACAGTTGCATATAGCCTACATAATACTGTATAGCTAACTGGACTCTGTTATTCAGAGAATTTCGCATTATTGGTTTGCATTTCTTGCAGAATTTTTTTGTTGATCGGTTGTTATGTCTCTACGATTGTTTCTGTTTACACAGCATCACAATTGCCAGTCTAGACGGCGCAATAATTGCAATAGGCTAGTGCTGATGTCATTTTCTTGAAATGGACTCAGAACTTTGAAAATACCTCAGAAATCAGAAATAAACAAGCACTTATTATCCACTGTTTAATTATTTCTCTTCTCTTTTTCTTGGAATATCTAGTTGAAGTAAATATAGTTGGCTCTACGAAATTTCATTTAATAGTGGTTCAGCTTCATCGTTGTTCAGTCGGTATTGCGTTACATGAGGTTTCAAAAAGTATTCTTATTATTAATATAATTTAAGTGATATTAATTCAATTTACAGAATGTCTTCTTTGAAGTGACAACGGGTGAACTCCATCCCGTCCTGATGGAGGATAGAAATGTTTTTGTTCTACATAAAAAAGACTCTGATGAGTCATCAGTTTGAGAATCATTTTCTTACTTCCAAAGACGGGAAAAGTGCTCAGTGCAAAACATTGTGTAAGGCAGTTCTGAGTTTCTCAAGACTCTGGGTGGATTTGATATAGCTAACTCAAGACTTTTTCCATTTTAATAATATCCTCTCCCTCTGTAATGAGCCCTTCTATAGTCAACTCCAAACACTGTTACTAAACATGTAATTGAGGAGGAAGAATTTGTTAAAAATGCATGAAATTGATTTTTGCCAATCCTGGGATCAGTCCCGGGATCCCGGGATTGATATTGGATAATCCCGAAATACCAGGATTGGAAATCAGTCCCGAGATTGACATCCCTATGTAATGTATCCTTGACCTTTATAGTCTGTCCAAGCAAAGAAGACATTCTTAGATCGAAATGACTCCAGCTCGGTCAATATTAGTTAAAAAATTTGGTCTCAAACTGTTTGAAATATTTTGCTTCTACAAAAAATTTGAGATGATAATTTTAAGTTTATGAAGCCAAAAAGATAGCTGTATCATTTCCCATTTTTAATGTCTTCTTTTTGAACAGACTATACTATAGCCCCTTCTGGTAGAAGGCAGTGACCTTGAAAGTAGCAACTATGTAGTGTAGGAGAATCGGTTAATTTTAAAGCATAGAAATAGTACATTATCAACAATTCCACAGACAAGTAGGTGTTTACGGTATGAGGATAGTTTCCCAAATATGTTATCTGAATACCGTTTAAACAGCTTTCTGTGTGAGTTGAGTAGATACTTTTCGAGACTGCGAGAATAAGAATAATAAATATTGTATAAGAATGTTTGCGGCGATCGCTGATTCAAACTGAAGCTTGAGAAGCTTGATTTGAAGTACGGCGGCTTGAGAAGAAAGTGCATTGTCACCCAATCTAGCAACTGACCTGATAACTACTATATTGATGGCTTAGTCAACTGGCGTTGTAAATGCAAAATGTATTTACAAAATGTATTAACTTGAAATGCAAAAATCATAAGTTAATCATTAGCAACTTCAATACAAAACATAAATCAGCAGCTTCAGAATGAAGAATTGTGATGGCAGCTTCAGAAAACAGTCACAACTAATTAACGAAGAATAATCAACAATAATAATATTGAATAACTATGCTTGCAGCGCGAATGCAGAATAAATTAGGCTAAGTTCATTCGAACTGAATAATATTGTGATGGCTCCAGAAAGCAGTGCATTGTCGCCCGATCTAGCAGCCGGATAGGTAACTACCAGTCTCTTTCTGTGCACTAGCTCCGAAAGAGCCCTCTTTTGGAGCTAGTAGCAAAACCGCCTGTAAATGGCGTCTTTCGAATCTCTTTAGTGCACAGAAAACAGCTGCTTTCTGTGCAGTGTGGCGAAAACATTTTTAAATCAGCTGTTTCTACTTGAATTATGCGTTTCTCGTGTGCGCTCTCACATTTGACAAATCATAGCTAACTCAAGACTTAATCGTCTATTTTCATTATTTTATACAAAATTTCTATAATAATCCAGTATGTAAAACACAAGAAGTATTCATCTAAATACTTAATTATTGGCGAGTTGCAACCTACCCGTGGGAAGACTCTTCCCACCAATGAAAAGCATTCTAAGATGTTGAAAAATAATTTTCGCCTGTCTTTTCCTCCACACTGTAACCGCTATTCTCCTCGCTAATAAAATTTATACAAATTTTTTTCTCTAATAATAATTACCTTTGTTTTTGCAGGGTGAAGAGCCACCAAGTGAACCATCGGCAGACGTTAGGCAGACGGTGGTCGCAACAGCAACCGGAGGCAACCCGACCGATAGCCAAACCAACTCATCTCAAAACACCTGCTCACCGCTCACTAGCGCTGCCACGCGGCCACTATCGGAACCAGTACAGAATGACGTCACTACCCAACCTCCCGTCAACACAAACCTGATCTCGGACTCCACTTCCAATGTGCTCATTGCAATTCTGATGGCTGGCATTGCTTTTCTCATCTATCGTCGAATATTTCTGTTGTAAAAGTTTTCCAACTTTATTTTTTGCGCAAAAAAAGAGAAACATTGGTTGATCTAAGGCCTAAGGGTGTATTTATAGTGGGTTGAAAGATGAAGATGGAAGAAATTTTATAGTCTGTCCAAGCAAAGAAGGCCCTCTGGCAAGATGGGAAATGACTTCAGCTTGGTCAATATTTGTTCAAGAATCGTGGTCTTAATAGTAGATCAAATTGTTACCTACAATTTGAGATCAAATTTATCATTTTTGGAATTGAAATATTTCCAATCTTGCCAGAGGGTCTTCTTTACTTGTACATGTGAATTAATCAATTCGTCAGTCGTTCTAATAACTAGTAATCATTATATAGTCTGTCCAAGCAAAGAAGTCCCTCTGGCAAGATGGGAAAATGACTTGAGCTCGGTCAATTCTGGTTAAAAGATTATCAATTTGACCTCAAATTGTAGGTAACAATTTGATCTACTATTAAGACCACATTTATAATTCTTGGACAAATATTGACCGAGCTGGAGTCATTTTCCCATCTTGCCAGAGGGTCTTCTTTGCTTGTACAGACTATACTAAAGTTTATATTCATGAGTCAGCTGTAGTAATAAAACTCGATGAAATAAGTAAATGGAAGTGAGAATAAGATCCAATGAACCAAAATAATGAACCCAATTCATCTTCTTTTTTTTATCCACTATGAATGTACCCTAATTCATACAGAAAGGGTGGTGGAAAGACGGAATGAAACATGGATTAGCTGATTGTATGAAACGTTTATAACAAATGCGGCGTGTCTTGTTTAGTGAAACGGTTGCTAGGTGATTGTGATGTTAAGTCACAAACACTATGGACTGCTGTCGGATGGGTGACCAGATTGTGACCAAGGCGAGTGTAACCTACCCCACAACAAAAGCCATATGCATATATATATTTTTTAACAAATAGCTCAATGCATATCAAAGCACGTCCCTTTGATGTTCATTGAACTATTTGTTTCAATTCATTTCTTAAGATCAGCTGATGCTTGTCTCATCCCGTATTTTCCACGTCACTTTCTGTGTGAATTGGGTCTAATGCGGCGTTGTTCTCACGAAGTTGATTTCGAGTCTAGTCGAATTTTCCAAGAAGGTAGCCTATAATCTGGTTAAGCAAAGAAGACATTGTGGCAAGATCAAGAAAATCACTTGATAACCAGCTTAGTCAATATTGGTTAAAAATTGGTCTCAAATTGTAGAGCAAATGGTTTATACAATTTGAGACCAAATTGAACATTTTTGAACCAATATTAGCATCAGCTGGAGTCATTTTTCCATTTTGGTAAAATATCTCCCATGCTTAACTAGACTATAGGTATATAAGGCTTTAAATAGACAACATTTAAGTCAAGAAAGCTATTCAGTCGAAATTGGAGCAAAAAATTGTTACTAATACTGGGTATATTGATATAGTTGAAGCCAAAAGAATTTGGCGGTTTCATCTGCTCCTTGTGCGCTCCAACAGCTGACGTAGTCAATTAGAGTTGTTATCAAGTCTTGCCTAGAAATCAAGATGCAATAAATGCTTTACATCAGCTGTTGTAGGTTACATCACGTTTAAGAGACAGATGAAACCGCCTGATTTTTTTTTAGTTTCAGCTCTATTACATACTGATGAATAAATATTTAGAGATGTTGAGTAGATGATACAGAGGCTTCAAGCATAGAAACTAAGCTATTAAGTCGAAATGTAAGCCAAAATTGTACTCAATACTCGTATATTGATACTAAATATTGGTGAATATAATTATCTGATTATTGATAATACCAATTACCAATTCTAATAATAGATTGTTGTTTTCATTGTGTACTTCAGTTTAAAATTCTTTTTTCAAAGAGTAAAGTTTGTAACTTGAAAAAGTTTAAAATGTTTTATTATTGTAGCTATCTTATCAGCCTCTCTACACTATACTTATGCCGGGGTTTTCAAGCAAACTGAAATTTGAGGGACCCTCAAGTTTACTACATTTCCTATACTTATCATAGAAAATGTCAGCTGTTCATCAAAATTTGAGGGTCCCTCAACTTTGAGTGTGCTTGGAAAACTCCGGCATAAGTCTAATGCTCGGTTTTTCCAAGCACACACATAGTTGAGGGACCCTCAAATTTTGATGAACAGCTGACATTTTCTATGATAAGTATAGGAAATGTGTAGTAAACTAGTAAACTTGAAGGTCCCTCAAATTTGAGTGTGCTTGGAAAAACCCGGCATAGGTCTCCTAAGAGTAGATTGTCTTTGGTCTGACGTATCTTCTTGATCAGGTGGACTTGACTCAGAAATTATTATTAATAATTGACTCGAAATGACTTCGTGTGATCATCCCATAAGTATAGTCTGCTGCCCATGCAAACAAGACCCTCTGGCAAGATGGGAGAATGACTCCAGCTCGGTCAATATTGGTTCAAAAAATATTGATTTGGTCTCAAATCGTAGATCAGAATGTTTCCTACAATTTCAGACCAAATCAATAAGTTTTGAACCAATATTGACCGAGCTGGAGTTATTTCCCATCTTGCCAGAGGGTCTTCTTTGCTTGGACAGGCTAGCCAATAGCAGCATAGAGTGTCCCTTATTCTACTACATTGATGTAATACTACGGTTCATACTACATTGGTGTAAAAATAATCATAGTGTGCATATTGGAGTGAAATGCTTCATAACAGTATGTTGTGATAATATTCGTCATACTTTTGGCAAATTTTTCAATTATAGTGTGATCTAACAGAAAAATTTGGTCTATTCGATAATTTGCCATACTTTTTCCAGTAGGAACGACATCAAAAATCAGATTTCTATAACTGACGCTTCGTATAGTCTGTCCAAGCAAAGAAGACCCTCTGGCAAGATGATAAAAGGACTCCAGCTCGGTCAATATTGGTTCAAAAATTATTGGTTTGGTCTCAATCGTAGGAAACATTCTGATCTACAATTTGAGACCAAATCAATATTTTTTGAACCAATATTACCGAGCTGGAGTCATTTTATCATCTTGCCAGAGGGTCTTCTTTGCTTGGACAGACCATAGGCGTTTGGCGAATGACTGTTATAAACTCTCAGCTCTGTCAGGACAGTCGGCGAGCTGTCTGTGGTAAAACATCGCAACTATAATGTCCCCAGCTATAATAATTCGCTGTCGAGGACAGCTTCAGACTGTACTGACAGAGCTGAGAATTGATATCAATCATTTAACAACTTCAACAACAATCATTTCTAACTTCTTGATATAATAACTTCAGAAATAATAACTTCAAAAATTTTCTCTCTACTTCCAGTCTGTATTGCACTGTATTATTGAAGCCATTTCACTGTGATTTTATAGTCTTTGTGTAGTCTGTCCAAGCAAAGTAGACCCTCTGGCAAGATGGGAGAATGACTCCAGCTCGGTCAATATTGGTTCAAAAAATATTTATTTGGTCTCAAATTGTAGATCAGAATGTTTTCTACAATTTGAAACTAAATTCATCATTTTTGAACCAAATTTGACCGAGCTGGAGTCATTCTCCCATCTTGCCAGAGGGTCTTCTTTGCTCGGACAGACTATACCTGTTTACTGGTAGTCTGGCCAAGCAAAAAAGAGCCTCTGGCAAGATGATAAAATGACTCCAGCTCGGTCAATATTGGTTCATAAATTATCAATTCGTTCTTAGATTGTGGGGAACATTTTTATTCACAATTTGCCACCAAATTTATAATGATTGAACCAATATTGACCGAGCTGGAGTCACTTTTCCATGTTGCCAGAATGTCTTCTCAACTTAGACTGACTATAGTGTAAACTATACAGATTGTATAATATTATATTTACAGTATATTAAAATATTGGTACATTATACAGTCTCTATAGTGTAAAACAGATAGACGTCATTATTTGTTATTATTTGGTTACTATATCTATGCTGCTACTGTGCTTATACCTTTGTTTCTCCTTGCGTCATTATTACCAAAATGATGTATACCGTACGTATAGTCGGTCCAAGCAAAGAAGACCCTCTGGCAAGATGAGAAAATGACTCCAGCTCGGTCAATATTGGTTCAAAAATTATAAAATTGATTTAAAATTGTAGGTTAGAATGATACCTAAGAAAGACCAAATCAATAATTTCTGAACCAATATTGACCGAACTGGAGTCATTTTCTCTACTTGGAGGCTCTTCTTTGCTTGGACAGACTATACCCACTAACACAATCAAATAATAATTATTAAATAATTCTGGGTTCGTCAGTCTGTCGTTAACTAGTTTTTGGCAACAGGGCAGTTTGGAAACACTGCTTGATTTTTGCGAATCAGCGGTGCCATTTTTTATTCAGTTTTTTTTGTTTTCAACATAATTCATTTCAAAGCCTTCTCTCTACTCCTAATCTCATAGAAAACCCTCTGGCAATTTGGGATAATGAATCCAGCTCGGTCAATATTGGTTCAAAAATGATCAATTGTAGGAAACAATTTGATCTTCTATTAAGACCACACTAATAATTCTTGAAGAAATATTGGCCAAGCTGGAGTCATTTTACCATCTTGCCAGAGGGTCTTCTTTTCGTGTTCTCTATTTACCGTGGATGAAACATCTTTCCAAGCAAAGAAAACCGTCCGGCAAGATGGGAAAATGACTCCAGCTTGGTCAATATTTGTTCAAGAATTTTAAATGTAGTCTTAATAGTAGATAAAATTGTTACCTACAATTTGAGATGAAATTGATAATTTTTGAACCAAAATTGACCGAGCTGGAGTCATTCTCCCATCTTGCCAGAGGGTCTTCTTTGCTTGGACTGACTATATAATGATTAGCCTACTAGTTAGTTATTAGAACGACTGACGAATTTTTCACTTCACATGTATTATAATATATTATTATAAGTATGCTTTTTTTTAGTTATTAATTTTCTCTGACCAGCGTTAGGACAGTTTTTCATTCTTGATTTTGATTATACTGTAGCTGGTTTCAAAAATTGAGGCAATCGGCTAATGACTGTTATTAATGCTCAGCTCTGTCAGGACAGTCGGCGAGTTGTCTGCACGAGTTCATTAAAACAAGAGCGACCCCAGCTATAATAATTTGCTCTTGAAGACAGCTTCAGACTGTCCTGACAGAGCTGAACAATTAATAACAGTCATTCGCGGACCACCTCAATTTTTAGCGCCAGATCTACTCAGTACCCATGTTCAATACCTCAACCATACTTTTCTAGGTAGAAAATTCATTCCCATATAATATAGTATGTCCAAGCAAAGAATACCGGTACATTCTGGCAAGATGGGAAAATTACTCCAGCTTGGTCAATATTGGTTCAGAAATCATTTACTTGGTCTCAAATTGTAGAAAACATCATGCTCTACAATTTGATACCGAATTTATAATTTTTGAACCAATATTGACCGAGCTGGAGTCATTTTCCCATCTTGCCAGAATGTATTATTTGCTTGGACAGACTATACTTGAGTTTATTATACATTATAGGAATTTTCATGATTATGATTGATAGATTAAGAAAAGAATGTCAAGAATTATGATTTAGTAGAGATTCAAATAAATAAATCTATACTTTTCTAATAAATAAATCTATAGGATTCAAATAAATAAATCTATACTAAATGTTGAATAAATGAAGTTAGATTTCTGAGTGGTTCTTTTGGAGTTTGAGAAAATTCTTCTTGCTTAAATTAAATTACTAAATCCCAAGGTTATTAATATAAGTCTTCATAATAACCTTGAATAAATCCTACTCTAGCTGTCCAAGCAAAGAAGGCATTCTGGCAAGATGGGAAATGACTCCAGCTCGGTCAATATTGATTTAAAAGTTATTAATTTGGTCTCAAATTGTATAAAACATTCTACTGTACAATTTTATACCGAATTTATAATTTTTGAACCAATATTGACCGAGCTGGAGTCATTTTCCCATCTTGCCAGAATGTCTTCTTTGCTTGGACAGACAATACATAAATATTATATTATTTTCTTCTAGATTATTTCATATCCAAAAATAACTTCCATATCGCCTGTCAGAGAATGGTTTTTTGCTTTTTATTTTGTGATGGTGTGATCTCTTCTGTCATTTGTTCTCTATATAATCTATAATAAATAATTAATATTGATATAATTTGTCAAAATAGACCTTATATTATTTAAGTCAAGTTGAAATCCACCTGTACCAATTTATTAACCAAATATAGAGGTTTGCGAAGTTTCATAATATTGAAGTAGGTTGGCCATACTGATTATCATGGTTTTTAACAAACCTAAGAGATTTATCTGTGGATGAGTAACATACGATTATGAACTCTGTACAAACAGATAGAACAATGCACACAAATCAATTTTCAGTTTGCACTGTTGTATTTGCTTGTATAGAGTAGAGTAGGGCTCTATAAATACTTCTATAAATAAGTCTTTATAGTTCCTTAGAGTAGAGGATCATAGAAGAGGCAAATTATAGTATAGTCTGTCCGAGCAAAGAAGACATTCTTGCAAGATGGAAAAATGACTTCAGCTTGGTCAATATTGGTTCAAAAATTATAAATTTGGTCTCAATTTGTTGATCAGAATTTTCATAATTTTTAATCAATATTGACGAAGCTGGAGTCATTTTTCAAACATGACAAAATGTCTTCTTTGCTTGGACATACTATATATGCAGTATTTTTGTTGTACGTTTTCAATTATTGATTTGCGCAATTCCTTCTATATATTGTACATATTCATAGATTCAATATATTATATTTAAAGAATATATACTATTTTTTCTTCTTATAGAATACTTATGGTTATGTAAATGCTGTTAGTCATTCGAGCTAAATTGGTGATAAAGTTATGATAAATAATGATAATATTGTTTATGGTTTGTAAAAATTCAATAAAAATATTATTGTTGACAATTGAATTTAAATTATTTTTAGATTTAATTCCTTATTTTGGAAACGTTTGATTGGCACAACTATGAAGGGTTTCAATTAGGATGATGTCATACCCGGTCGGATATGAACGGACAAAATGATCGCTTCGAACAAGTGGGGTAAGAATTTAGCATTGGATTAGATGTGGCCTGTCACACCAGAACCATCCAGGGCATTTTGTCTGTTAGTGTTGTGTCAGGTCTAGTGTGTAACATCACACATAAAAACTTTCTGTGATTATATGTTTGGGTTCGATTATGCGAAAGAAAATAGAATCTAACCACTGTTGAATGACGTCATTTTACTGAGCTAATAAGAATTCCTTGTTTTAGTCCAATCGATTTACGTTGGTCAACGTTGATTGAATCTAATGAGCTTTTGTGCAATCGACCGTCTGTCCATGCAAAGAAGACATTCCGGCAAGATGGGAAAATGACTCCAGCTCGGTCAATATTGCTTAAAAAATTATACAGTTGGTCTCAAATTGTAGATCAGCATATTTTCTACAATTTGAAACTAAATTCATAATTTTTTTAATCAATATTAACTGAGCTCGAGTCATTTTCTTATCTTGTCAGAAATGTCTTCTTTGCTCGACCATAATACCTTACCGAACGGTGTATAATCTGTCCAAGCAAAGAAGACATTCTGGCAAGATGGGAAAATGACTCCAGTTCGGTCAATATTAGTTCAAAAATTATACGTTTGGTCTCAAATTGTAGATCAGCATATTTTCTACAATTTGAAACTAAATTTATTATTTTTTAATCAATATTAACTGAGCTCTGGAGTCATTTTCCCATCTTGCCAGAATTTCATCTTTGCTCGACCATAATATCGTACCATAACCGAGCAAAAAAGACATTCTGGCGAGATGGGAAAATGACTCCAGCTCGGTAGTTGAAAACAATATTCTCTACAATTTGAAACAACCGAATGTATTATTTTTAAACCAATATTGGCCGAGCTGGAGTCATTTTCCCATCTTACCAGAATGTCTTCTTTGCTTAGACAGACTATACCACAACAAAGACAGTTCAAGTCTTTTATCCTCACATAGACAGTTTAATTAATATGTCTTGTAAAGAAATTTTGTAATAAGGCATAAACTGAATAGTGAGTGAACAACTGTACAATAAACTTCCAGTGTGTGATCGTATTACAGGACTTCTAAATCTGTATGAGAAAAACAAGGAGTAATAATAATTATATTATAATAATAAAATAATTACTATACGAAATCAACAACACTTCCAACTCAGGTACAACTTTATTCAATAAATTGCCTTTACAGCCATGCTTCAACAAAATCAAAATTAATTGAATTTTGATAACTTTTTGACCTATGGAATACTGTAACAAAGAAATTCTACGTCTAAATAATGCTAGAACATAATAACTTAGTATTCGCAACTATATTAATCAACAAATAAGTATATTAATCAATGGTATAGGTACATATACTTTGATATTTAATTATTCGAATTCAAGTTGTGAATTCCTTACAAGACATCAATAAATTCTGAATATTAATAATATTGTATTTGCACATTAATAAATTAAGCAATAAGTAGCTAGCTTTGGTTATTTTCTAGGCTAGATATAAAATTTTGAACTCAAATCAATACTATCTTTTACAATGATCAAAATTACAATGACTATAATAGTCACTGTCATCAAAATATATTCTTAAGAAACTGAAATGGACGTTCATTATATTTATCTATGAATTTTTCCAACCGGTAGTCAAACTTCTAATGTCGTGATTGGAATATTATAAAGAATATAACGAAAAACTCCTACCTACCATTATATTATGACAATTTTCCCAAGCTATTTTAACACAACTGAAAATGCTTTTGGTTTCATTCCATTAGCCAAAGTTTGACATTTTATTTTATTACATTTTACATGTAATTACACAACAGTTGAAAATATCAATATAAACTTATACTGTTTGCAATGAAAATATCATTATAAACTTAAACTGTTTGCAATTAGAAAAATTTGTTTTTTGTTTTTGGGTGATATTGTTCCAGTAGAAGTAGTAAAAAAAGATGAATAATTGAAGGTTTTTTAAAAGAGTTTTGTAAAAAATATAGGATAGAGTTTCTACCTCAGAAAATAGATTGTGTAAAAAAATAACACATAAGAGAAATGAATATGTTATTGTATTATATAGCAGCCTATTAGAAATTTTTTTCAAATACCGTAGTTCAATATTTTAGTGTCGAATGAGATACAGTAGTATTCAACAAATACAATCCAGAAGTTTTTAAATTGAAGAAGAAACAATTACGAAAGGTAGAAATTAATAACTTACGGTAATCTGAATATTGAATGAAAGTTGATGAATAAACAAACTAAACTTGGAAATCATATTTTCAAATTTCATAATATTTAAAATTATTAATATGATTATAATTCATGAATAATCATAATTTTTTGGACAGTAACAATAAGTAACCACTCATCCTTTTTGAATTACAAAGAACAGTATAATTTCAATTTATAGAAAGATGTGATAAAAATAGTTTTTTAGAGAAGTAAAATTCAATTATCTTAAAAATTTATGATTGATCCAGTGTACCTTCAACCTATACAATTATTTTTACAAAAATATTATTTAAAAAATTAATTTGGTTAGCAATCACAGACTTATAAGGCTGCATAATATTTTCTCTTTCTTCTTCGAACTCCATTTTATGGGGTAATAATTCGATACTTTGTGATATATTCACTATATTTTATTAGCAGTCACATACGTTCTATTTTGAGAAACGGATTTTTCTAAACAAGTGGAAAAATAAAATCGAATAATAATACAAAAACTACCTGATTAGATTCGATATTATTTAAATAAATAAATTCATTAGATGTTGACTTTGATTTCATTTATTACTACACACTGACAACGATAGTTCTACGTTTTTACACTCATTTTGAAATTTATTCTTGAAGATTAAAATAAAAAATCAACCATCCAGTGAATTTTTTTATTCACTAGAAGAAATTCACAAACAATTTTTATGGATGGAACACTGATACAAAAAGTGTACGAGATTTCAAGTAGGAAAAATATGACCTAGATATAGTCTGTCCAAGCAAAGAAGACATTCGGCAAGATGGAGAAATGACTCCAGCTCGGTCAATATTGGTTCAAAAATTATGAATTTGGTCTAAAATTGTAGGAAACATTCTGATCCACAATTTGAGACCAAGTCCATAATTTTCGAACCGATATTGACCGGGCTGGAGTCATTTCCCCATCTTGCCAGAGTGTCTTCTTTGCTTGGACGGACTAAAGGTCTACATGCAAACTTATTTCTACGAACTTAATTTCCAAGAACGGGAACAAATCCAATAAGAAACATGATCGCATTAAATAAATAGTGATACATTGATAAGGAGGTAACATATATACATCACATACTAATTCTGATTACATCCAGTAAAAATCCTGGTCATAATCCAGTCACAATACATAACATGCAAATAATGAATCAGCTCTCCTAATAACTGTATTATATTACAATATTCTATCAATAAATAAATAAATTCCTTTTTGATTCTTCACATTTATAATAGACAATTTTCATAAGCGTAAAAAGTTGACCAAAAAATGAAATGCATTACGTAAATTAATCTGACAGTTGATTAGAAGATTCAAATAAGACATGTTTCCAAGTTGAACGAATCACGACGATTTAAATCTCATATTTAACGACATTATTATAGTATTGACATCAAATGATTGGTTGTGGATAATCTATTTGATAAGTAAATTGATTATTTTTGGTCAACTGATTGTTTCTATTCAACTGACTGCTTTTTTAGTCAATTGACTGCTTTTTTAGTCAACTGATTGCTTTTTTAGTCAATATTGACTGTTTTTTTAGTCAATTGACTGCTTTTTTAGTCAATTGACTGCTTTTTTTAGTCAATATTGACTGCTTTTTTAGTCAATTGACTTCTTTTTTAGTCAATATTGACTGTTTTTTAGTCAATTGACTACTGTTTCGAGTCAGTTGTTTGTGTGGAAGTGACAGTTGACGATGGTTTTCTCCAAACAGTGATACAAATACTGCCGCGAATTTTTCTCAGCAAATCAATAACTTCAGCGGTATTCATGCCTTCAACGCTCTCATCGTTCACCTAAAATATAGGAAAAAGTTTAATATTGGATTGATTTGATCCACATACCAGTTATCTGTTATCAGTTATCAGCATACACTATTTCCTTTGTTGCAAACTATAAAAATGTCCATTGAATTAAATGTAAAGACTATTTAAATGTAAAGATATTGTCTAACCACACATTCATTAAAATTTGAGATACCGGTTTCGGTTTCTACATCATTATTAATCTCCGTTCAACTCATAGGCTCTGGTCCAGATTTATGATAGATGTGTGGTTCAACAATTCACTTGATTTAGTATTTAATATGTTGTGTCTTGTCTTTTCACTTGATATGGATAATTACTACAATATCACTCTCACAACTAAGGTACTAAACAAATTAATGATGTATCTAACGAACTGCAAAGAAACAGTGTCTTCCACAGATCGTAATTAAATAGTAATGAGAAATTACAAAGATTGCAGAGTCGATTCGGAAGTTTAAAAACTAAATTTTTCAAGTTTCAGCATTTGGGATACAATTGTTTCTCAGCTCTGACAAGGACAGTCGACAAGCTGTCTACGAGAGTTCATCGAAACGAGAGCGATCCCAGCTACACTACTTCGTCCTCGAAGACAGCTTCAGACTGTTCTGACAGAAATGAGCATTCATAACAATTATTCACCAACCATCTTAATTAATAATATTGAAAGCTCTACAACGTGTATCTCCATTCAGCATCTTTCTTGAAATTTTATGAATCTTTCTTGCATTTTGTACACGTGTATGGTAGAACTCCTTAATATTGTATGAAAATACTAGATACCGGTATGTCAAACCACAGATTTATTGAAAACCCTTGGGTCTCCCCACTTCTGGAAGCCATACGATAAATAGATAAATATGCCTAAATAAAAATTTATTTAAAATTCACTTTATTAGTATTATAGTTCAACAGAGATTGATAATTGTTTAACAATCCAAACTGCTATCTCGATCTCTGTTAAATCTGTGGTTTGCAATATTAGTCTATTTATTCAATAATTGCATTAAGGCCCCAACCCACTATTAAAGTGAAAAATGTTCTATTTCCAATAGAACCGACAGTTCACTCGTTTAATGATCCGGCCTGCCGGTTTACAGCCATTTAAAGGTACGTTATTTAATAACAAGAGTTGTGATTGGCAACAGCTGATCGACTGCGAATGATCATCGTCCAGTTACACCAGTAACAACGTGGTTACGGTTTCCTCATCCACTTGGTTTTTTTACTTTTATATTCCGAGCTGACAGTGGACCCTAAATATAAACACATTGAAAAATAATATTGAGATACATCAGTGACATTTAGTGAAATACGATAGAAGTAACTGAAATATAATATTACCGTGATGAGCTGGTCTCCAGGCCTGAGACGGCCGTCCCTTGATGCGACACTGTCCGGATAGATGGCGCTGATGGCGGTGTGTCTGCTGCCCTCCCCCGCCGACTGCAGGCTGAAGCCCAGGCGCGAGTTCCAGCCGCGGTTCAGCTCCACTACCAGCACCTGGACAAAATTATTCAAATTAAGAAGGATTCACGAAGTTAGAATTAGTTGCAGTTACAGAGACTGTATAATCCCATTGTGTGGACACAAAATTATTCGAATTGAAGGATTCACAAAGTTAGAATTGGTTGCAGTTACAGAGACTGTATAATCCCATTGTGTGGACACAAAATTATTCAAATTGAAGGATTCACAAAGTTAGAATTGGTTGCAGTTACAGAGACTGTATAATCCCATTGTGTGGACAGAAAATTATTCGAATTAAGAATGTTTGACAAAGTTAGAAATGGTACAATTATCATAGACAATATAATCATAGTGAGGACATTGACTGTGTCACTTTTGATTGGTCAGCTCGGTCAACTCCGACATAGTTTTGCCAACTTTCATAAGATTTACATTGAAATCATATATTTCTCTGAGATACTCACTTCTCACCCATAATTGCCTCTGCCAGTTTTAGTTCTCACATTTTAAATCATTTAAATCAAAATTGAAAGTGAAGAAACATTGAAATCATATGTTTCTCTAAGATACTCATTAACTCACTCCTCACCCATAATTGCCTCTGCCAGTTTTAGCTTAAACATTTTAAAGCATTTAAATTAAAATTGAAAGTAAAGAAACTATTTTAAATGCTAGAAAAGACATTAATTAGATATTTCTATTACAAAAAGTTGGAAAAACAAGACAAATAGTTCATGTTTGCCTGTAATCCACACCATAATTATTCAAAAGCTTGGCAAAAATATGGCTGCTGGCGGGAAAAAATTCGATCTCAACAAAATGTAATGAAGTGCTTCACACCAAGGTAGTTAGAGTACGGTTACGATGACTGTTACCTCTCTATTCTAATTACCTTGCTTCACACCAATGATCGTTTTAAAATTGACAGAACGTAGCACGAGTGATAAATTTATGTTTAGTAGCGATTTTGCGATTTTTGATCGCCATTTCTGAGATTTGGGTAAGATTTACACAATCGCCGCCATTCAACTTTTTCTTCAGAATCAGGCTCTCTTCAACTTCCATTAATAAAAAATACAATTTTATGATTCCTTATCCAGTTATAACCCTTATTGTTGAAAAATGGCGTTTTCTACTTTTCTAGCATATTTTTCCCAATTATCTCAATAACCGTTAAAGCTACAAACTTGGAACTGGCTAATATTCTTAGTTATTCTTGAGCTATTCCTCAGTTTATTTTACATAGGAATTGATTATTTTAGAACCTCACTAAAGCCTCTAAAAAAATAGAAAAATTAATATATTTTGAAAAAACTCAATTTTCCGCCATTGTTATCTCGGTAACAAAGCGTTTTGGGGGATGGTCCCATGGAACTTTTATGTCTACTTGGTGTGAGGAATCAGCCTGAGAAGTATTGCACATTCCTCCTGAAACACTCTGTATACGCTACTAGTTGGGAAAATTTAGTTTTGTGACGTCAAGTGAACGAAGCTTAACATTCGAAGCTTAAGCTGAAACTAGGAGAGTTGAGTATTCTCGACGTCGCGCAGGTTATCCAACAGTGTTGTGCAATGATAGTTTTGGTATAGTTTGTCCAAGCAAAGAAGACCCTCTGGCAAGATGGGGGAATGACTCAAGCTTGGTAAATATTAATTTAATCTCAAATTGTAGGAAACAATTTGATCTACTATCAAGGCCACATTTATAATTCTTGAGATCTACTATCAAGGCCACATTTATAATTCTTGAAAAAATATTGACCAAGATGGAGTCATTTTTCTATCTTGCCAGAGGGCCTTCTTTGCTTGGACAGACTAACCACTTGGAAAATGATTCCACGGTCAATTTTCACACAGAAAGTATGAAGCTTTCCAAGTATGAAGTATTTCCAATAATTATTCTATTTATTTCTCACCTGATTACTACTGACTACGTCATCCTCACCACTCTCGCCCACTTCAATCTGACTAATCGAGGGCGGCTCAGAGGAGGGGGGCTCACTCTCACCCCCACCACCGCCCTCCTCCGGCGAGAACACCACCCCCTTCCACTTCAGCAGGCCCTTACTGCCGCCCCCCTGACCACCCTCGCCACTGCTCCCAGCCGCGCCGCCTCCGGCCAAGTCCTGCTCGGAGAAGCGGCTGCTGCTGGTGCCGCCTCCGATATCCTGCAATACAAACAAGAGTTTTCAGATAAGATAGATTGTTGATTACTGTAGTATAGTTGTGTCAAGCACAGAAGAGCATTTGGCAACATGGCTGCCATTCACTGCTGCCAGTAGTCGAAATGAAAATTGTTCTAACATAATTTAGGAATAAATCTGCATGCTCAGACTATTTTTTCTGTCCTAGATCATAATTATGTTATGATTTGTGCTATGTCAATAAATTAATGAATAGAAAAAATTTCATTCATGAAATCAATATGATTATGATTAGTGTAAAAAAGTAGGTAGATGGTAGATGTGAAAAGTAGAGGGTAGATGGTAGAGGGTGGATGGTAGAGAGTATATTGTGAAGGGTGGATGGTAGAGGGTAGATGGTAGACGGTTGGTGTTGGAGGTAGATGTTTTTTGTTTATTAATATCTCTGAATAAAGTGTTCTGTTGTGTAGATGGTAGATAGTGGATGGTAGAGGGTGGATGGTAGAGTGTAGATGATAAATAAATAAATTAATATTGGACTGAGTGATAAGGTCCAAATACAAAAACTTCCACATTCTATTGTAGTACAGAATATCTTATTTTCTCCAAACCCACCTCGCTGACATGGCCCTTGGTGGTGACGGTGTTGGCTGACCGATAGGCTGGGTTGCGGTAGGAGAAGGCGGCCGCCTCCGCCGCCCCCGCCCTTGCGCCGCCCCCACAGCCCTCCAGCAGCGGCGGCATGCTCACCGGCTCAGCCAGGGGCGGCATACTCAGCGGTTCCGCCTGCACCAGGTCCATGCCTCCTGCAAAAAGTCGAATCAGATCGTTTAAATAGGGAAACGTTGATGCAATTATGTTCTATATGAAACATGAAACTAGATAGAAATGGAAAAGAAATGCTTCATGTTTTTGTCGTTAGGAGCGCTGCAACGTAGATTAAGAAAAAAGCCACGCCCATGTGGAGATAGAAAACTCCACAGGATACCTTTTACAATGCTATTTCTCCAATATAGGCCTACATTTTTTTTAATATACATTAAAATGATTTCGTTGTATTACACCTTTTCTAGACAAAGTTGGACATTTATTTCAAGTTCATTTAATTTTCATTCAATCTATAATAATAATAATTTATTTGTCAAAGAGCAAGGTTGTACATAATTGCATGAGACATTGTCAATGTATTCAAATAATTTGAAAAACAACTCAATTCAATCTCTATAGACTATGCATATCAAACATAATATCGTACATTGTACATCACACGTTATACGTCCAACCTAATTGTTAAACATTTCAAAATCATCAACACTCAATATTATTTATATCACAATGCATGAATTCGATTCAAGAGAATTACTTAGAAAGTCAGGTACAGGAAGGTGTTGACTTCATATGAGCTTCATATAAGCACATATTCATGGCAAACAACCTAGCCTATGTCAAGTTTACAGAAAGTAATCCTGAATTTTATAAAATAGAAACAAAAACTTACTAATATTTTACTATTCAACTTTACCTATATACTGTACATGAGCTATCATATAAACTATATAAGCTATATCCAATTCAATTTAATTAAATTTAAACACACATAAAGACACAATGAATAATATAAAAAATTGTATAAAACACAATAACAGAATAATATAAACCCATTTGAAGCAGGTTAGGGATACTCCGATACACTAACGGTTGAAAAGACCCTTTCCATCTCTCACTAGTTCCTTTAGATGAAATGTTGGAAATAAGAATATACAATAGAGTACAACGTTATTAGATTGGAGTGACTCTGGACGCACTTTATATGAGACCAAATTTATAACTTTTGAACGAATATTGACCGAGCTGAAGTCATTTTCCCATCTTGGTAGAGCCCTCTTATAGTCTGGTCGAGCAAAGAAGATATTCTGGCAAGATGGGGAAATGACTCCAACTCGGTCAACATTGGTTCAAAATTTATAAATTTGAAGAGTTTTCCACAATTATTCCACTCCTGTGCCACGAGTTGGTGTAGTCTGCCCAAGCAAAGAAGACATTCTGGCAAGATGGGAAAACGACTCCAGCTCAGTCAATGTTCGTTCAAAAGTTATAAATTTGGCCTTAAATTGTAGAAACCATTCTGATTCACAATTCTAGAATCAGAATAAAAATTTCTGTAGTTTGAATGAAAAGCTGATATTTATGAGTAACAATGGACATTCAAGACAAACGGTAACAAAAACTACAAAACCAAATAGATTAATTTTGAAACTTTGAACGCAGCATGTTCAATGAAATGTCTTCACATTCTGATTACTTTGAAACTGCAAATAATGCACCTACCTAATGAATATTTGAAACAATTATATGCTGGATTCAATTCTGAACATTCTGAATGGTTTAAAATAAGCAAAATATTGAATTTTCGAAAAATCGAATGCATGACTTAATAGGTGATTGGAGGGGGCGGGTACATACATTCATGATTTTATCGGAAATTATTGAAATCATACGCATTCAAAATGAGAAACAACGAATAAAACTGGACTACATATACTTTGAAAAGTGGATGCAACATCAAAATACAAGTCAATATGATTTGAATTCAAGTTGGTAAAATAAAAATCGAAACTGGAAATCATGTCAGGTACATTCATATTAGGAAACAGCAAAAGGAGGATGAAAGGTAATATCATTCGGTATGGAATCAGTGAATTATGGATCATATGCACATTCCAAAATAAAATGAACAGATAATTGCAGGAAATGCCATTTTTTGTCCTCAACAATTGCGAAATCGTTAAAATAATTTAACGTGCTGGAGAGGGGATTCAAGACCTTATAGTTTCATGCTAACATTAACATTTATGTATTTCTCTCCAAAAATATTTTCATCTTGACCTGAATGCTGATAGTGGAGATTAATTGACCCGGTCAAATTCAGAGTATCAGGACGCTGTAGCTTTTCACCGACCAATGTCAATCTATCACCTTTTATCAGGCCTGGTGAAACAAAAACACAATAATCTATGCATTCATAATCTTACTTATTCATTGAATCTATGACTCAGTTATTATGAACACTTTCAATTGGACATCAAGCGGATGGATGTTCAACACATTACTTATTAAAGATTATAAGACAGTGTCAGGTGCGATGAAGTTACATTTAGTCTATAGTCTATCCAAGCAAAGAAGACCCTCTGGCAAGATCAGAAAGTGACTCCAGCTCGGTCAATATTGGTTAAAAAATTACTGATTTGGTCTCAATCATAGGAAACAATCTGTTATACAATTTAAGACCAAATCAATATCTTTTTAACCAATATTGACTGAGCTGAAGTCACTTTCTCAACTTGCCAGAAGGTATTCTTTGCTTACCTACATAATGGTGAAACACAACAATGTCATAATATCACTAATTATTTGAAACAGATAATTGTTTCGACGTTGTCATATTCAGTGTATTAAAACTTCAAGAGATCTGTTTCAAATAATAATCAGTGACATACTGAGATTCTTGTGGGTTTTTAAATTAGGCTACCTATTGCCTGGAAAATTATAGAAATTCATAATATATTTGAAATTATATTACAGAAAAATTATATCAAATCATATTTGTCATACACTAAATAAGCTAGTCTTGTGAAACGAGTACATAGTCATAGATCAATTTCCTTTCAAAAAGAGATTGGATGTACATTCAGAAAGTAATTATTCAATTATTAAAAATAAAATAATATATAGAAAAAAACATACGCTTCAATAATTATTCAAGTCTGTTTCATACAAAAATTGTTTCGATACATGTATAGTCTGTCCAAGCAAAGAAGACCCTTTGGCAAGACGGTGAAATGACTCCAGCTTGGTCAATATTGGTTCAAGAATTATACATTTGGTCTCAAATTGTAGATCAGAATGTTTTCTACAATTTGAAACTAAATTCATCATTTTTGAACCAAACTTGATCAAGCTGGAGTCATTCTCGCATCTTGCCAGAGGGTCTTCTTTGCTCGGACAGACTATACCTGATTAGTGATTACTGGTAGTCTGGCCAAGCAAAGAAGAGCCTCTGGCAAGATGGGAAAATGACTCCAGCTTGGTCAATATTGGTTCAAAAATTATTTATTTGGTCTCAAATTGTAGATCAGAATGTTTCCTGCAATTGAGACCAAATCAATAATTTTTGAACCAATATTGACCGAGCTGGAGTGATTTTCCCATCTTGCCAGAGGCTCTTCTTTGCTTGGCCGGACAATAGGTTTACCGAGGATACACATCTTGAGCAATTAAAGAAAAATATTTCAAGAGATAGAATGGCTGACTTTATTCTAGAACCTGGGAGGGCGAAGTTAGGGCGCTTCTGGCCCTCTCTCACACTTGACTCTCTACTGCATTCCTATATAAATCGTTCTTGAACACTGAACACACAATTACTAGAAAACATGATCAGCTAATTTCCAAGTTTTTTAAAAAGTTGTTTTTCATAACGGGTTCCCATAAATAAAATTACATTCATTTATTCATATTTGTACAAAAAATTTGTAGAACAGTCTTAGCTCTTGCACACTGAAAACAAGTGATAAAAAAGTAATCAGTGGATTTCCAAGATTTTATAATAATGGTTATACTGTATCATTATTACCTTATCTATCATGTTATTATGAACCTTATATATCATTATTATGAATCTATCATGTTATTACCTTATAATAACCTTGTGGTTATATAAATGAATTTATGTATATTTTTTTGTTTTTCACAAACATTCCTTCATGTTATATAATAAATAGTTTTAAGAATGAATAATTGTTTCATTTTCACAAAAACAAAAACGTTTCATGCTCTAGGTGAGCTATACGATATGAGATAAATTCATTCATGACATTGAATAAGATTTTCTGAACAGAATAAGCGTCACTGACCATTAGAGACGAGCGCCAGACAGGAGTCAGGCGACGGCGTCTTGACCAGTCGCCGTTTGCGGGGCGACGCCGTCCTGTTGAGCGTCGCGCTGTCACCGGCGACACTCATCGAGTCGCCAGGCGACGTCTGCGACCACTTCTTCACCGCCAGGTCGCTCAGCATGTCTTGCGCTTCTTTTCTGCAAACGAAATACCGAAAATTTCCATAAAGAATAACTGGGAAAGTTGAACGAAAATAATATTGTGTTGTGTAATATTCGTTGCAACTAGTATAGTCATGTCGAGCAAAGAAAACATTAAATGCAAATACAAGACGTTGTCAAACCACTGATTTATTAAAAATCGAGACGAGATTAACATCTCGATTTTTTAAAAATCAGTTGTTTCAGAACGTCTTGGCTTTGCATTAAATATGGATAACTACCACAATATCACCTTCACAACTACTCAAAAAGTGAAAGAAAACATTCTCGCAAGATGGTAAAATGACTCAAGCTCGGTCAATATTCGTTCAAAAATTATGAATTTAGTCTCAAATTGTAGAAAATATTCTGCTCTACAATTTTATACCAAATTTATAATTTTGAAACGATATTTACCGGGCTGGAGTGATTTTCCCATCTTGCCAGAATGTCTTCTTTGGTCGACCAGTCTATAATAATTATTAGTCTATAGGTATAGTCTGTCCCAGTAAAAAAGAAAGTCTGGCAATATGGTAAAATGACTCAAGCTCGGTCAATATTCGTTCAAAAATTATGAATTTAGTCTCAAATTGTAGTAGACATTCTGCTCTACAATTCGAGACCGAATTGATAATGTTTGAAACAATATTGACCGGGCTGGAGTGATTTTCCCATCTTGCCAGAATGTCTTCTTTGCTTGGACAGACTATTGTTGCTCGGAAATTGTTGTAAAGTTGGGAAAAGTTGAAAAGTTGGAGTTGATAGTTACAATAATTACATTGTACCAAATCATAGGCCTCACTTACGTTTTGTTCCAGACCCGAAAAATTGAGAGGGTAGGGACTCATGATCCAGAAGTGATTTTTAGAGGGCAGGTGGGGTTGGAGTTCATTGGATGTCTGTGGGTAGAGGTAGCGAGGTGTCCGTGGTATTTGTTTGGATAAATTGAAAATGTTATTGTCATGTAGTAATGATATTTTGAAGTTGAAAATCTTGATGTTTTGAAATAAATATTTCTTTATTTAAAAACTAGTCGGCAGGCTCGCTTCCCTCGCATTCTCCGCCTAACCCCCGACAGTATAGGCAGTGTAAGTGAGTCAAACAGGCTCGCTTCGCTCGCCTGCAAAACCTCTGTCAGTGTCAGCTAAGACAAACAGGCTCGCTTCGCTCGCCTGCAAATCCCGATCAGTAGAGGTTTGAAATTTATTGAGCACAGCATTTCTACACCTAATCTGGACCTTTTTACCTAATTGCAACATTTTCTGCCAATTTTTTCCAGAAAAATCTAAGAAAAACTCCGAAAATTCAATAATATAGTAAAACGCTAATATTAAGCGTAACCTTGGGAAGTATATCGGACATAGTTTGAAACTTGATTCAATATCTTCCAAATTAATTCATCTATAATCTCGCTGAACCATTGAATTTACAGTTAGGATTGGTCGTATCAAGGCGGAAGATATGCAACCCGCAACACATCTACAATTTTGAAAAGCTGATTACTGGCGTAATCTTGAACGGGTTGCAAAAATATTTCAACACAAAATTTCTAGACCTCATTTGAACCTGCCCACCAAATATCAACATTTTCTACCGATTGGTTCTCGAAAAAATGAGGAAAACGCCGAAAAACTCTAGAAAAACTAAAATATTTAGCGTATCCTTGAAAAGTTTTCAAAATCCTTTCTTAGCGCGCGTCTAAACGTCCAACTGAACATGCCTGCCAAATTTGAACGCATTCGCTTCAGTGGATTTTTAGTTATGGTGATGAATGAATCAGTCAGTCAGTCAGTGCCATTTCGCTTATATAGATATAGATAGGATCAGAATGACTGTGTTCCATTAGTATTTTACAATAATTAATCATAATTGAATAAATTAAATTGTTTCTTACTATGTGTCATCAATATAGTACGGTACACTTGCGGAATGAACATATTATCAAAATTTTACTTTTCAAAAACAGGGTCCATGGGTCACCTCCCTTCCGGAAATTTAAAATAAGAAGGCTATAATATAATACATTCAGAGGTTCTGGACCTTGTAGTCATTTTCATATGAATTTATTCTATAAAATACATTATTCAATAATAATAATAATATTCGTGTAACCTGGTTGGCTCAGGTCTGGTGTCAGAGTTTTCAGGTCGCTCCTGATCAATTTCAGGGCCTCTGACATGACTATGATTAAACAATAATAGATAAAACACAATAATTGTCCAAAAAAAGTTATTCATGCAAGAGATCAGGGAACTTCTTTGGCCGAAGTGTAAAAATATAGTTGAGGAGTTTAAGGATACTGACTTGAGCCAAGTCAATATAGACTTTCAGTCGATAGTTATATTCTGTAACTTCATCACTCAGATTCAGTAGGCTATATAATGTGTCGAATAATACTTTTATGCAATAAAGTTCTAATAATTGGGAAAAGAATTTTGAAAAACTTTCCATGAAAACTATCGGTGGGAGGGGGGTGGAATCGCCTCTGAGATCAATAATTATTCTTATTATTTCGTTAACATAAATTTTCATTGCAAATAAATAAATAAATAGATAATGATGATATTTTTGCACACCTGAGCATAGGTTTGTGAGCCCTGTGCAGACTGTTACTGGACTGTACGGGCGAGAGGGCGGCGACGGGCGTCTGTACGCGGTCGCGGTAGAGACGCAGACGCACCTCCTGGCCGCACTGACGTAGGAACAGCACCGCTTCCTCGTGTGTCATGCGTGACATGTCCACGTCATTCACCTGTAACAATATTCCATCGAATTATTTCAATATATCATTTCAAATTGGATAATTTCTTCGGTCAATATATGCAGTAGCAGACGTCCTTGGTTCTATAGGGTGATTCAAACAGAGCGCCGGTTTTAATATAACAAATTAAGAGGGTTATTCAAACGAAAAATCGGAAGTAAATACATAAAAATATTCATCTGATTATCCGATTTATGTATGAGAAATGATGTCATGCATATGTCCTCCTCTACTGCGCTGGCGCGCATCAACTCTGTCCATATTATTCACCAGTATAGTCTGGTCGAGCAAATTATACATTCTGGAAAGATGGAAAATGACTCCAGCTCGGTCAATATTGGTTCAAAAATTGTAGATTTTGGTCTCAAATTGTAGAAAACATTCTGCTTCACAAATTGAGACCAAATTTACAATTTTTGAACCAATATTAACCGAGCTGGGCGTTCTTCCCATCTCGCTAGAAAGTACCAGATTATAATAGTGAATTACATGGACAGTATTGGTGGCCAGCGCTCTTGAGTAAGGGACTATAGAGACTGGGTACACTTCGTCGCCGCCATTTTGAGTCATAGCATCTGTTGTGAACCAATACATTTGAGGTAAAGAGTTGAAAGATACAGCTGACTCTGTAATATAACATAGCTTACTAGTATGATTTGAATTTGGCTCCTTCTACTGGGACCCAATATGGCGGTGACTGCGCGTACCTGGTATTTATAGAGCCCTACTTTAGAGGAAGGCACATGAGTCATACATCATTCTTCATACATTAATTAAATCGGATGAACATATTGATGTATTTCTTTTCAGTTTTCCGTTAAAATAAACCTTCAAATGTGATATATCAAAACCTGCGCTCTTTTTGAATCACCCAATATTAATAAGAAGTGATTCAGAACTTCCTAGAGCATTGTTCCTGTAGTTTATATAATATAATGTAGCGTTAATTATATTCGTGGCTGTATTATGTTCTAATGCTGAGATCTCGATGCCATGCATGGGTTTTGGAAACCCATGTGTGACCAAATTCAATTTTAGTGTAATTTATGTTGTTTTAGGTAATCATGCCAATAAAAATTCCTTATTTCTGATCTAATCTTTAAAATGTTATTTTATACTCACAGCAACAATTTTGTCGCCGGGCCGTATGCGACCGTCGGACAGCGCCGGCTCCCTGACGAGGGCGCGCACATAGTGACCCAACACGCTCTCGTCTTCCTTGCGCAGTGTGAAGCCCAGGCTACCGTTCACCTTGGTCATCACCACGTCGAATTCCTGTCGAAAAAATATAAAAAAATTAATCGAAATAAGGTTAATTCAACTACGAAAATTGGTATTACATATCGCAATCAGATTGATACAATTTTGCAAATGATGAGATCAAATAATAATTATGCTTTACGGGAAACAATGTTAATGAAGGCCTACTTTTCAGGGGGATACTGATATATTAGACAGTAAATATATTCTCCTAGTTATTAGGAGAGTCTCAACCGTTATGATAAGGCTTTCAACTTGTTTCCAGAAATTACTCATCTGAATTTTTCAATCATATATCTTTTGAATTGAAGCTAAGATAATTGAAAATAGAAACATTTAAAACATATAAATTATTTTTGACTTGAAAATATTTTGCCTGATTGTATAAAGCGTATGTTTACTATAGTTTCTTGACACGAACAATTATAATATTGACACGTTCTAGTAGAGGGAATTATCTCTGAAAATTTATAATGCTGAAACTGGAAAGACCATAGAAATTTAGACCAAATTTAAGACCACTGAATTTGTTTCTGACTGTAGAAAGACAAATTTATGAGAAGCGTATCTTCTCTGAAGGTAATCTTGAATATTATAGAATGAAGATCATATAGAGAAATCAGAAAATTCCAATTTCGCCTGAGGTGCTTAATAAGTTTTAGTAGATGTTGGAAATATTCAAGACAAAACTAGGTCTGGTAACTCAGGGAATGTTAATTATCTAGAATTATTTGCCAACAATAAATTCAATGTGAAAAACAAATTCAACTATGAAACTAGCAATGAACTTACTATTAAATCTATTGTAAGTAAGATGAGTAATTCAAAATCTGAAGACGTATATGGCTTGTCTAATTATCTTTTCAAAAGTATTGTCGATGTTATTCTTCTTCAACTGACACATATTATAAGGTGATCCAAATGAGCCAGTGAATTATAGGCCAATTGCTATTGTACCCATATTAAGTAAAATAATTGAATCATGCTTTCTAATTCAACTTAATAAATATTTTGTCTTCAATAGCTTACTTTATCCATTAGGCCCAATCACTCTACAATTGATGCAGTTCTCTCATTCCATTCTATGTACTGTGGTTGACAAGGAACTAAGTTTTATCAAATCATATTTAAAAAACAGAAAATCCGTGCTTGGACCTTTCCTATTTTTAGTATTTGTCAACGATTTCAGCTTGAATAATTCTGTATTTTCCGTATTGTATGCAGATGACACTACCTTGGTACACTCTGATGTTGATTTGGAAAACAAAATAATGACTCTTCCATGTTTGTTCATTTTTTATAATTTAATCTTTGTAAAGAATAATATGCATTTGTATGACGAAAGCTCTACAATTCACTCATACTGATTCTTGATTCTTGACATGAAATAGAGAATGACTGAGTGTGTAGAAACTTTTTCTTCATATAATTTTTACAAATAATTTATTTCCCTCCCTCCAAAAATGAACTACAATAATAAACCACATTAATAAGCACTCCTATTGTCTGTCCAAGCAAAGAAAACCCTCTGGCAAGATGAGAAAATGAATCCTTCTCGGTCAATATTAGTTCAAAAAAATATATTTGTTTCAAGTTGTAGATAGGAATGTTTCCCACGATTGACACCAAATCAATAATTTTTCAACCAATATTGACCGAGTTGATGTCATTTTCTCATCTTGCCAGAGGGTCTTCTTTGCTTGGACAGACTATAGGCCTACATGCATTTGTTCAGTATAATATGCTTACAGCAAGTACAGTACTATAATATTCTGATTCATGGAGATTTTTCAGAATGGTGTTATATCATAGAATACTTGTACTAGCTTATTATTATTTATTTAGTATCATTTGTGATCCTTGTTGAAATTTAGTTTGTTTGATGTATTCACGTTTCTGTATAACATTTCTTTGTGAGTTGGAATACCTAAAACGGTTTGAAATTTGAATATGAGCTACAGATTGGAAAACGTCCAAGTCAAATTTAGTTTTGAATATTAAAAAGTCACCTAAATCATCATCATCATCAAAGTTTTTTTAAAATAATACTCTATTTTATATTTATTACATGAATTTATAAAATATTACAGTACTCACCCCAAACGAAGACTCTTCAGTGGCAGTGGTGTTGGCTGCTTGAGACTGAGACTGAGGTGCGAGGTGAGATGGGGGTCGCGCCTGGGAGGGGGCACAGGGGGTGCCACCGGGTCGCCACCCGCACTCGAACCCCCCACACCCCCCGCAACCAGCACGCCCAGCTGTTGGAGGACAAGAGGCGGGGGACGGCAGACGGTTAGCTCCACGTCGCTAGGGGTTGTACGGAGGATTTCCAGGGCTTCCTGAGAGCAGAAATATAAAACATTAGGCCTATATTACGAGTATATTACACTTATACATAATTAATCATATTCATTTGAATAGACTACTTTTAGACGCAAAAATATTAATTGTATTTATTTATTCATTTGACAGAAATTAATACATTTTTATTGGTTACAAAAACAGACAAGATACAAAAGATATGATCGATTAGGCCTATAGTGACATTTATATGAGCAAGCTGCAATTTTCTTATTAAAAAATGCCAGTTATTGAGAATTAATCACTCATTAGGTAATCACATTGTAAACTCCAGAAAGGTTTCCAATAATCTGTTAAAGAGTATGTTCTAAAACTTAGAATGATCTTATTTGACTGTTAAGTGAATTCAATCAAACAGTATTCCTAAAAAATTAATGTACTTGAAAATCTTTTCTGAAAAAGATCCTCAAATACACAGGAATGAATAATTTCAGTTAAAAGAAGAAAATATGAATGTAGCCTACAACCACAAGAGACAACTTAATAAATTTACCAGATTTAGCCAGCACAAGTTTGATATTTCATGTGTATTTTTTTGCTTTTCTGTTTTCTTAACATTGTCAGTACAAAAGCTTAATATTATATGTACCTTCATCAACACAGCTTTTTTGTTTAGCCTTTTCTACAATTTAATAAACAATTCAATAGGCACGAAAATAATCCGATGAGACCTGATTCAACGCTGCAAATTCAGCTAATTATTAATGAAAATCGATTTATATTTTCATACTAAACCTGACAAATTGGCAACATCTGTGGGTGCAGTAGGGGTGGTAGGTAAGGTCTCTGCTGTTCCAGTTTCCATCGGGCTACTTTCATGTATTCTACTCCTATATAGATATTATTTTATTGCAGCTTCGGGGTGAATTCATAGTGAGTTGAAAGATGATGATTAAGATTCATTGATATGCTCACTCATTGATAATTATGTTCATTCATATAAAACCATGAGCTCACTTTCATTTACATTTCTTTGTGTTTTATTTCTACTACAGTTAATTCATAATTATCAACATCGTCATTTTCATATCTTAATTCACTTTGAGTTCACCCTAATCTATATCTATATAAGCGAAATGGCACTGACTGACTGATTCATTCATTCATCACCAGAACTAAAAATCCACTGAACCGAATGCGTTCAAATTTGGCAGGCATGTTCAGTTGGACGTTTAGACGCGCGCTAAGAACGGTTTTTAAAACTTTTCAAGGATACGCTGAATATTTGAGTTTTTCTATAGATTTTCGGCGTTTTCTCAATTTTTTCGAGAACCAATCGGTAGAAAATGTTGGTATTTGGTGGGCAGGTTCAGATGAGGTCTAGAAATGTTGTGTTAGAATATTTTTGAAATCCGTTCAAGATTACGCCAGTAATCAGGTTTTCGAAATTGTAGATGTATTGCGAGTTGCATTTTTCCGCCTTGATACGACCAGTCCTTACTGTAAATTCAATGGCTCAGCGAGATTATGGATGAACTAATTTAGAAAATATTGAATCAAGTTTCAAACAATGTCCGATATACTTCTAGATTAGGTCAATAAATGCTGTGTTCAATAAATTTCGAACCCCTTCTGAACGGAATTTGCAGGCGATCGAAGCGAGGCTGTTTGTCTCAGCTGACACTGGCAGAGGTTTTGCAGGCGAGCGAAGCGAGCCTGTTTGACTCACTCTCCCCTGGCTAGGCGGAGAAGGCGAGCGAAGCGAGCCTGCCGGCTAGTGTTTTTATATGTCCGATAACGAATTGAATTAAATGTATTTTCCATGTCAATAGGAAAATTACAAGAAAAAATAAATTGAAAAAATTGCGCCCAACACTCACATAATTGGTGAGCCCGGTGAGCGGCACCCGATTGGCTGTCAGCAGTATATCGCCCACTCTCAGCTGTCCACAGCTGGCCGCCGGCTGATTGGGGAACAGCCGCTTGATGCGCACCAGACCAGCTGGCCAACTCCCCTCCCCCGTACCACCGTCACCCTCGCCAACCGCCACCACGACCCCCTGCCACACTGAGGCCCAAGCCCTGGCTGCCCTTCACTAGGGATACGGTAAAGGTGTTCTCTGCAACAGAAAGAAAAATAATTTTTGGAAAAATAATAAGGAAAAATCTTAATTATTAGGATTTAATACTGTAAATGGTTTGAAATAAATTAATAGATAATGGTTTAGGTTAGCTGACATCAAGAAGTTATACGGATTTGTTCATCTCTTGAACTTCATGTAACCTAATATAGTCTGGCCAAGCAAAGAAGAGCCTCTGGCAAGATGGGAAAATGACTCCAGCTTGGTCAATATTGGTATAAAAATTATTGAATTGGTCTCAAATTGTAGATCAGAATGTTTCCTACAATTGAGACCGAATCAATAATTTTTGAACCAATATTGACCGAGCTGGAGTCATTTTCCCATCTTGCCAGAGGCCCTTCTTTGCTTGGCCAGACTATAGCAGATCTATAGTTTTTTTCGATTTCCAAAACATAATCTAAGCCATCTAGATGACAACTGTATGTAATTGACAACATCAGCTGTTGGAGCACACAAGGAGCAGACGAAACCGCCTAACTTTCTGACGTCAGCAATATCGAACAATAAAAATACATATTAATGGCTCGTATTCACACAAGGTCGTTTTTAGAACGTTTAGTAAGCAGATAGAGCAGTTGGAAATTAATGTAGTCAAAATCACAGATATACTCGTGTAATAATCTCAAATATTGATAAATAAACAAATATTACCAATTTTAAGAATAGTTAGATGGTTCCTGCTTCTTACTAATACTTTGTGCTACATCGATTTTGACCTATATGAATTATAGAACTGAGAACTTTTCGTTTAAGCCTACTGCAAATATTGACCGAACATCGAACTATAGTATAGTTGTCCAAAAAAGAAGGCCCTCTGGCAAGGTGAGAAAATGATTCCAGCTCAGTCAATATTGGTTCAAGAAAATATTGATTTAGTCTCAAACTGTTGATCAAAATGTTTTCTATAATTTGAGACTAAATTTATAACTTTTAAACCAATATTGACCGAGCTTGAGTCATTCTCCCATCTTGCCAGAGGGTCTTCATTACTTGGACGAACTATAGTACAGTAAGAAATTCTATTCACAAACTTTAGATTCAATATATTGTCAATATAATTATATTTTATATTTTGTCAATATTGTTGATAACTATTAATATTCATATTTCCTGCCAAAAACGTTAAACAATTTTATCTATCAATCTATCTTGATGAGTCTTATGATGATGTTTGATTGCATTTGTATTCTTCAAAGCTAAAACTTTTGAATTATTCAATCATTTTTCTTGAACTGCACTGTTGCAAGAATCCAGTAGTAAAGAGAATTGTTGGGAAATCATGCTATTTCTCTCCAAAACGGAAGAAGAAATTGAGTTCAGCCATAAATTATTCACGAAAATCATGCACTCAGCTCAGAATAATTTATGAACTCAGTAACCAGACCATAATGGTATAGTTTGCCCAAGAAAAGAAGACCCTCTGGCAGGATGAGAAAATGGCTCCAGCTCGGACAATATTGGTTCAGAAAATATCAATTTGATCTCAAATTATAGGAAACAATTTAATCTACAATTTGAGACCAAATTCATAATCATTGAACCGATATTGACCGAGCTTGAGTCATTTCCTCATCTTGCCAGAGGGTCTTCTTTGCTTGGACAGACTATACTGTACAACAGTAATTTCCGTATCTTCCTAGCTGAACGCTACAGTCTGTCCAAGCAAAGAAGAAATTCTGGCAAGATGGAAAAATGGCTGCAGCTCGGTCAATATTGGTTAAGAAATTATGAATTTGGTTTTAAATTGTAGGGAATATTTTTATCTACAATTTGAGACCAAATTTAAAACTTTTAAAGCAATATTGACCGAGCTGCAGCCATTTTGCCATCGTGCCAGAATGTCTTCTTTGTCTGGACAGACTACTGCACAGTGCACAACAGTTCTAGAGAAGAATCCGTTATCTATTCCGAGGGGGGGGGCGCTAACACTGATGATAATTTTCCACTTCAAGTCTTTTGGCCACCGAATGGCTTGAAAAGAGACAAGAGCAACTACTGATAAGATGATGATGATGATGGGGGAAAGAGAGAGAAGACTGATAGAGAAGCATATTAAGAGAGAGAGTAAGAGAGAGAGAAGAAGAAGAAGAAGAAGAAGAAGAAGAAGAAGAAGAAGAAGAAGAAGAAGAAGATGAAAATAGCTACAAGGAAATGCATCCAACATGACACTGAGACCACTAACCATGACAGTCTGCCACAGAATTCTTCTTCTTCTTCTTCTTCTTCTTCTTCTTCTTCTCGACATTTTTCTACTCTTCCCTAATTTATCTTCCAAATTCTTCGTTTTCTTCTTCTTCTTATAATTATTCTCTTTATTACTCTTATTATTTTATCTATTTTCCTCCCATCATCCAATCTTTCTCTATACTGTTTTAGTTCTTTCCATATTTTATTCGAAGTTCTGTAAATTTTGAAATATATTATTTGATAATCATGCTCATCTTCAAAATTCTTCTTCTTCTTCTCCTCCGTTCTTCTTCTTCCTCCTCATCTTCTTCTTCGTTATTTTTTTCTTCTCCATTCTCCATGTTCTTCTCTGTATACGTCATCTTCTTCTTCTGCTCCATTCTCCTTCTTCTTCTTCTTCTTCTTCTTCTTCTTCTTCTTCTTCTTCTTCTTTTCTTCTTCTTCTTCTCCTCGTTCTTCTTCTCTTCTTCTTCTTCATTCTTCTTCTTCTTCTTATCTTCTTTCTCTTCTTCTCCTCCTCCGTTCTTTTTCTCTTCTTCTCCACCATTCTCCACCATTCTTCTTCTTCTTCTTTTCTGTTCATCTTCTTCTTCGTTATTTTTTTTCTACTCCATTCTCCTTGTTCTTCTCTGTATACATCATCATCTGCTTCTTCTCCATTCTCCTCCTTCTCCTTCTTCTTCTTCTTTTTCTTCAAATTCATGAAGGGTTTGCGTTCATTTTTATTTTCGTGCAACCATTCGTGAAGCTAGCATTCCCAACAAAGCCATCAAAATATATTATTTGATAATCATGATCATCTTCCAAATTCTTGTTTTTCTTCTTATTTCTTTTCTTCTTCTTCTTATAATTATTCTCTCTCTTCCTCACGTTATTTTATCTATTTTCATCCCATCTTTCTATATATTTCTTCTTACCATCTTACATTGAACGTTCTGTGAATTATGATAATTTGATAATTAGGTATCTCTTTGAAAACGAATGTGAGATACATTCCGGAATGTATGCAAGAATATTTTTTAGTTAACTCTGTTAGGACTTATTCTTTTTTGGCGACGAATACTTCGTTCAATATTTTAATAAGATTTTTCTTTCCCAATAGAATGGATTCAGTATGCAATTGATTGGAAACTATTATAAAATTTGAAAAAGTGCAGCAGATGCCGCACTGCCGGTGGGTAGAACCTGGAGGGTGGAGGGTAGTTGGTAAATCTATCGAACATACACACCATCCACAGTAATACATCGTATGAATGGTATGTGTTCAGCCGCCATCTTGAAATTCTTAAATATGGACAACATAACCTCAAAAAACAGAATGACGTCATACCGTTCATACGATGTATTACTGTGGATGGTGTGTATGTTCGATAGATTTACCAACTACCCTCCACCCTCCAGGCTCTACCCACCGGCAGTGCGGCCTCAGCCTAACGGTGACAATAATTCATCTTTCAAAAATGTAGATTAGTTCAATACTTAATTCAATTCTTGAGTATTTCAAGCATATCTTACTTAAAATAGTCTAAAGGAAGGTTTTCATTGCTACAAAACACCGGCACAAGTCACAATAAGATGCCAAAAAGTCTTGTAGTTGTATGGAAAACCCCAACGCAAATAAAAATCAGCAAACCAATGTACGTTGTTCTAAATAATAAAAAACTCTGTGTTTCTATCACATATTGTTATAGTCTGTCCAAGCAAAGAAGACCCTCTGGCAAGATGAAAATGACTGAAGCTCGGTCAATATTGGTTCAAAAATTATCAATTTGGTCTCAATCGTAGGAAACATTGTGATCTACAATTTGAGAACAAATCAATAATTTTTGAACGAATATTGACCGAGCTTCAGTCATTCTCCCACCTTGCCAGAGGGTCTTCTTTGCTTGCACAGACTATGCTTGTGCCCGTGATTTGTAGAAATAGAAACCTACCTTAAGTAACATAATAATATCACAGTATTCCATTCTTCAACATTACTGAATATAACAGGGTAATCTGACTAGAAAAATGCTGCCAATGCCATCTGTTGGCAGACTTAGGAATCAACTAGCCCAATAGAAAATGAAGTTCTTAGCGGTGTGATAGGCTGGAGGCGTGGCCAGTTTGGGGAGGTGTTTCGTAGACGTCGACCAATCGCATTGCGAGAATAAATTTGAGGCAGCCTGACAGCTTTCTCCCACCTCTTCACTGATTGGCTGATATTTCAATGCCTCATTCTATGTTCTATGAATTAGTTTCTTTGAATGTTTAGACCGTTTCAAATATTTGGTATATAGACGTTTCAATATTTGGTAATAAAGACGTTTTTGACATAAGTTTGGACATAAAAACACAAGACTGTGTTTTTGATCAATAAGTTTAATAGTTTCTGTAAAATGAATAAATAAATAAATATTGTTTCAGTCCAGTCAATATTGTTTCTATTCTTATTTTAAAACTATTTAAACTACTTCATATTATAATTTTGTTCTGCAACGTACTCTCGTTGTCTGATTTCATGATTTCAAGATTCTCATCAAGTTATATTTGTAGAGTTTTTCTATTTCTCAAATTTAAACCTAAAATTTATTTCCACAATCATCATCATTTATTACAACTTCCATTAACAAGGATCCATAAAATTAAAAATTTCATCAATCTACTCATTCCAAATTTCATCTACTTTTTTGAGCCATTGACAAACAAAAAACTTATTCCTAAGGCTGACGCCAAATTCAGGTGGTTTCGTCTGCTCCTTGTGCTCTTCAACAGCTGATGTTGTCATCAAACTTGTCATTAAGCTATTTCTAGAAGATATTTTCGAGATTAAAAATAACAATAGATGCTGTACATAAGCTGTTAGTAGTTTAAATTACGTCCAAGAGACAGATGAAACCGTCTTAATTTTTGGCGTGAGCTACACTTGATACAAAGAATATCTCACTAGATTATAACAAATCCAGTGATTGACTCCAGTTTTTGAGTAGTTGTGAAGGTGATATTGTGGTGGTTATCCATATTAAAAGAAAAGACAAGACGTTGTCAAACCACTGATTTATTAAAAAATCGAGATACCGGTTTCGGTTGTTACACTGAGTTTACCAGAGATTGATAATGGTGTAACAACTGAAACCGGTATCTCGATATTTTAATGAATCAGTGGTTTGACAACGTCTTGTCTTTTCATTTAATTGACTCCATTAATTGTGATTCTACATTTCCATTATCATTATCACTTCTATACTGTTCTATCTACATCTCTTCCTTCATTCTTATCCTGTCTTCTTTAATCAATTCCTCTCCTTTCCTCTCATTCATCACCTTCTTTATTGTCTTCTCCATTGTTCCATTCTCTTCTAGTTCATCACTATTTCCAAAACACTGCCTTTCAAAACAATAAATCGTCAACCTAGCGCTAGCCTAATGCTGGCTGGCTTCACGAATGGTTGCATAAAAATGAAAATGAACGCGAATCCTCCATGAGTTTGGGGAAAAAGAAGAAGGAAAAGAAAAAGAACAAGAAAAAGAAGATGATTTATGCAAAGAAGAACAAGGTAAATGGAGAAGAAAATGAGGAAGAAGAAGAACGGAGGAGAAGAAGAAGAAATACGGAGAAGAAGGGAAGAAGAAGAAGAAGGGAAGAAGAAGAAGAAGAAGAAGGGAATAAGAAGAAGAAGGGAAGAAGAAAAAAGGAGAAGAAGAAGAAAGAAGAGGAAGAAAAACAACAACGAAGAAGAATATAAAGAAGAAGAATAAGACGTAGACGAAGAAGAAGAAGAAGAAGAAGAAGAATAAGAAGAAGAAGAATAAGAAGAAGAATAAGAATAAGAAGAAGAAGAAGAAGAAGAAGAAGAAGAAGAAGAAGAAGAAGAAGAAAGAATAAGAAAGAAGAAGAAGAAGAAGAAGAAGAAGAAGAAGAAGAAAGAAGAAGAAGAAGAAAGAATAAGAAGAAGAAGAAGAAGAAGAAAAGAAGAAGAAGAAGAAGAAGAAGAAGAAGAAGAAGAAGAAGAATAAGAATAAGAAGAAGAAGAAGAAGAAGAAGAAGAAGAAGAAGAAGAAGAAGAAGAAGAAGAAGAAGAAGAAGAAGAATAAGAATAAGAAGAAGAAGAAGAAGAAGAAGAAGAAGAAGAAGAAGAAGAAGAAGAAGAAGAAGAAGAAGAAGAAGAAGAAGAAGAAGAAGAAGAAGAAGAAGAAGAAGAAGAAGAAGAAGAAGAAGAAGAAGAAGAAGAAGAAGAAGAAGAAGAAGAAGAAGAAGAAGAAGAAGAAGAAGAAGAAGAAGAAGAAGAAGAAGAAGAAGAAGAAGAAGAAGAAGAAGAAGAAGAAGAAGAAGAAGAAGAAGAAGAAGAAGAAGAAGAAGAAGAAGAAGAAGAAGAAGAAGAAGAAGAAGAAGAAGAAGAAGAAGAAGAAGAAGAAGAAGAAGAAGAAGAAGAAGAAGAAGAAGAAGAAGAAGAAGAAGAAGAAGAAGAAGAAGAAGAAGAAGAAGAAGAAGAAGAAGAAGAAGAAGAAGAAGAAGAAGAAGAAGAAGAAGAAGAAGAAGAAGAAGAAGAAGAAGAAGAAGAAGAAGAAGAAGAAGAAGAAGAAGAAGAAGAAGAAGAAGAAGAAGAAGAAGAAGAAGAAGAAGAAGAAGAAGAAGAAGAAGAAGAAGAAGAAGAAGAAGAAGAAGAAGAAGAAGAAGAAGAAGAAGAAGAAGAAGAAGAAGAAGAAGAAGAAGAAGAAGAAGAAGAAGAAGAAGAAGAAGAAGAAGAAGAAGAAGAAGAAGAAGAAGAAGAAGAAGAAGAAGAAGAAGAAGAAGAAGAAGAAGAAGAAGAAGAAGAAGAAGAAGAAGAAGAAGAAGAAGAAGAAGAAGAAGAAGAAGAAGAAGAAGAAGAAGAAGAAGAAGAAGAAGAAGAAGAAGAAGAAGAAGAAGAAGAAGAAGAAGAAGAAGAAGAAGAACAAGAAGAAGAACAAGAAGAAGAACAAGAAGAAGAAGAAGAAGAAGAAGAAGAAGAAGAAGAAGAAGAAGAAGAAGAAGAAGAAGAAGAAGAAGAAGAAGAAGAAGAAGAAGAAGAAGAAGAAGAAGAAGAAGAAGAAGAAGAAGAAGAAAGAAGAAGAAGAAGAAGAAGAAGAAGAAGAAGAAGAAGAAGAAGAAGAAGAAGAAGAAGAAGAAGAAGAAGAAGAAGAAGAAGAAGAAGAAGAAGAAGAAGAAGAAGAAGAAGAAGAAGAAGAAGAAGAAGAAGAAGAAGAAGAAGAAGAAGAAGAAGAAGAAGAAGAAGAAGAAGAAGAAGAAGAAGAAGAAGAAGAAGAAGAAGAAGAAGAAGAAGAAGAAGAAGAAGAAGAAGAAGAAGAGCGAAAAGCGGATGCACGCGTCTATTGCTCTGCTGTTCTTGCAACCGAATCGCGATTCCAATCTTCAATCGACTTTTTTTCTACCTTTCTTTTTCCTCTCTACTTCTTCATTTCTTCTCTCTTCATCTACTGTCAACAGTTTGCAAACAAATGTTGCAACCAGAGTAGAGCAGCAGTTATTACATCAGCAAACAACAGCTGATAACATACAGATGTATGATATGAAAGTCGATAGTAATGATTCACAATCACAATGTAAGATGAATCTGTATTGTATACTTGACTATTAAAAGTCTGTCCAAGCAAAGAAGACCCTCTGGCAAGATGGGAGAATGACTCCAGCTCGGTCAATATTGGTTCAAAAATTATCAATTTAATCTCAGAATGTAGGAAACAATTTGATCTATTGTTTAGACAACATTTATGATTTTTGAACCTATATTGACCGAGCAAAGACGACCCTCTGGCATGATGAGAGAATGCAAGGTAAGTAAATCTACCAGGTAGGCCAGCGTCCATAAGAGCCCAGAAGTCCACTTATTTCCTGCCAGATGACGTCACTAATTTTATTTTTTACATTATGCTTTATACCTATATTTATTATTCGACATGTATCTAGGATTCCAATTTCCCAGCTGTTCCACAGAGAATTGAAAAATAAAAAATACCACGTAAAAAGCTCAATATCAATGAAAATAATTGTGAAAATATGTAAAAATGATGAATTAAATTATTGAGTATTATCACAGTCTAATAATGATGAATAATGTTGTGATATTAGAACAATATAATGCTATTGTTGTCATAAATTGGAGCCAAAGATTCGAGAAGCTGGCGCTCTTGTGGAGAAAAAAGTAAGCTTTGATGGGTTTAAACTATGCGATCACGATTATAAAAATGAAAATAATCATATTTCACTACAAAACAACTAGGACAACTTAAAAATATTGTTTCCTTGTTAATTGTGATGTTCTCAACTCATCAGAATTGATTACAACAATAATATTCTCCAACACTAACGAAAATAGGTTATGTTTACATTTTCATCAGCTGTGCTTTTCATTGTAGGGCGCTAGAGTGCGACACTGTAGAAAATTAGTGACTTCAGATTTGTGAACCATAATTTCCAGGCAAATATCCCACCTGGTAAGATTCACTAGCCTTGGGGAAAATGACTCAAGCTCGGTCAATTTTGGTTCAAAAATATTTCTACTATTAAGACCAAATTTGTAATTCTTGAACAAATATTAACCAAGCTGGAGTCATTTTCCCTTGTTGCCAGAGGCTCTTCTTTGCTTGGACAGACTATATACCTGACTGCAATGACTGTGAAATAAGCGCAGTTATCAATGGCACGATTCATGAAATGTAGAAAATATCTAGGAAAAAATGTCCAACTTACACCAAACAGGTGAATAAACTCACATGCAGAATTTCTTTTTTTCTTTTTTTTGAAAAATTATCTTCAGAGTTACAAATTGGGGGCTGGCGAACGATATTTTCCCAATAGACAATTAAATTGATGTTACAATCTTGTCAATCTTATTACAATCCCTCACATCTTTTAAATTAATGTAAAAACAATTCCTCTCTTCTCCTCTCATTCTACACCTTCTTTATTGTCTTCTCCATTGTTCCATTCTCTTCTTGTTTTTCACTTTTTCCACCACACTGCCTTTCAAAATAAAAATGAACGCGAACCCTTCATGAGTTGGAAGAAAAAGAAGAAGGAGAAGAAGAAGAAGCAGAAGAACGGTGGAAAAGAAAAAGGAGAAGAAGAGAAAGAAGAAGGAGAATGGGGAAGAAGAAAAAGAAGAGAAAAAGAAGAACGAAAAAAAAGAAGAGAAGAAGAAGAAGAAGAAGAAGAACGCTTCAACAGCTCATATTGTGAGGGGGAGGAGAGGAGAAGGAGGAGAAACAGAAGAAGAAGAAGAATGAGGAGGAGGAGGAGAAGAAGAAGAAGAAGAAGAAGAAGAAGAAGGAGAAGAAGAAGAAGAAGAAGATCGAAAAAAAAGAAGAAGAAGAATCTCACATTCAAGTGTGTAGGCCTATAATTAAATTTATCTATTTCGAAACCTTTACTCATCTCTCAATTCTCACAATTGTTGTTAACTCTATCTATGCACAGGCAAAATACTATCTACTATAGTGGAAGTCCGGTTATGTATGGCTTATCTAGATTACCTTTCAAAATTTTCCATAGATTATAATTCCGAATAGCTCTCTTATAGTTTTTTACAGTTATGAATTACATAATGAGTTAGGGAAGAGATTGATTGGAATCAGAATTAAACATATATATTATATATATGTATATATATAATATGTATTCCATATATTTATATATATATTACTGTATATATTTACAGTTGATGTCAATAAGAATTGTCATGCTGAGTATAGTCTGTCCAAGCAAAGAAGACCATCTGGCAAGATGGGAGAATGACTCAAGCTCGGTCAATTTTGGTTCAAGAAGTATTAATTTGATCTCAAATTGTAGAAAACAGTTTGATCTTCAATTAAAACCACTCTTATAATTCTTGAACTAATATTGACCAAGCTGGAGTCATTTCCCCATCTTGCCAGAGGGTCTTCTTTGCTTGGACAGACTATACAACCTGAGATAAGCAGCATCATTACTATTGTTGTTATAGTATTGAATCGAGCTGTATTTAGATATTATTATGATATTATACGATATTCTTATTATGATATTATATGATATTATTATGATATTATTATGGAACATTGTTTTGTCTGTAGCTTGTAATCTATGTCGTCATCAACTTTGATATAGATTACCTTTGTGCTACTGTCATTAGCAACCATCGACCACACAATACAAATTTATATTTTGTGGTCGCTTGCTGTGAGTGTGGCTGGTTCCAAAAATATAGGCGGTTGGTGACTGGCTGTTGTTAATACTCAGCTCTGCTAGGACAGTCGACGAGCTGTCTGCGTGAGTACACTGGAACGAGAGCAGTAGATACATTTTACCACTCCTGGGACAAAATCAGTTACCACTCCTGGGACAAAATCAGTTATCTCTTCCTGACAGGATGCAGACAAGTTTCTATCAAAGCAGGATGACAGCAAGTTTATCTTAACAGGATGCAGACAAGTTTATCAGAGCAAGCTGTTCATCATAACAGGATGTATTGAAAATTGGAAGTTCCTTCATCCTGTGATTACACAACAACATCCTGGGTGAATAGATTGTCCAATCTTTTGGCAAAATGGATGAAAAAAGAAGTTGAATATTTTACCACTCCTGGCACAAAATCAGTTACCACTCCTGGCACAAAACTTGGGCCACCCACGTGAAGGTCATTTATGACGTCATAGCGTAACGTAGGCTAGCATATAGCTATTTCACTATCAAGATGGCAGTTTTTGGTGGGAAAACCCGAAATTTGAAATAAAATAAAATTAAATAAAATTAAATAGAATTAAATAAGATTAAATAGGATTAAATAAAATTAAATCCTAAGGCCCTCTGTGATGGTGGGGATGAGATATAAGTAAATAGAAATAAATAAAATTAAATAAAAATTAAATAAAATTAAATAAAATTAAATAAAAATTAAATAAAATTAAATAAAATTAAATAAAAATTAATTAGAATTAAATAAAAATTAAATAAAATTAAATAAAAATTAAATAAAAATTAAATAAAATTAAATAAAAATTAAATAAAATTAAATAAAAATTAAATAAAATTAAATAAAATTAAATAAAAATTAAATAAAATTAAATAAAATTAAATAAAATTAAATAAAAATTAAATAAAATTAAATAAAATCATCCTTTCCTGGCACAAGATGTGCCCCTGGCCAAAAAAATAAAAGTGAGTCTCAATTTCCAGGCTATTGTGGTCCAGGGTCAAAAAATAAAATTAAATAAAAATTAAATAAAATTAAATAAAAATTAAATAAAATTAAATAAAAATTAAATAAAATTAAATAAAATTAAATAAAAATTAAATAAAATTAAATAAAATTAATTAGAATTAAATAAAATTAAATAAAATTAAATAAAATTAAATAGAATTAAATCCCAAGGTGGTGGGGGTGAGGTTCTGTATATATTGACTGCCACTGGGAGTCCTTGGGGCCGACGCTGGGGCCGACGCCAACGCCAAAGCCAACGCCGAAGCCGACGCCAAAGCCAAAGCCGACGCCAACGCCAAAGCCGAAGCCGACGCCGAAGCCGACGCCAAAGCCGAAGCCTAAGCCGACGCCGACGCCAAAGCAGAAGCCGACGCCGACGCCGACGCCGACGCCGACGCTGAAGCCGAAGCCGACGCCAAAGCCGACGCCTACGCCAATGCCAAAGCCGAGGTCTATAAACTATTTATAGCTGATGATGTAGGTGTTATCTGTCAGTATGGATAAGTCTGTGATAGCAAGAGAGCTGCACAAGCAAGCTCGTAAGATATATACAGGCTTCTTATTCCAAATGTTCTAGGTTCAAGCAAGGATGGTGTAGTATACCATTACACCACAATGGATATCTTTTGCTGCTTAGACTCAAGATCAAGAGTCAGCACAAACTAAGACTGAGTTAAATTAGGTTTGGTTAGGTTAGTCATACTAACCTAACCCTACCTATTTTAACTCAGTCTACAAGTTTTCCTATTTAATACACTTACAGCTATAAGGAATCAGGATATTCAATAATAACAAATGTCAAATTACATAGAATTTATTGACAAATTATACCATAGTATGCACAGATGAATCAATTTCAGTATTGAACAAAATATACAGCTGAATAAGTCTTTCTCCTCAACTATAATCTGTATTGGTAACATAATGCTCAACTGATAGTACATCCCTTTCACAAACAATTCATGGGCCATCAACTTTGTCATATCCCCAGTAGATGGCGGTGGCTTAGGTTTGCGTATAGCCTTATAGATGCTAATCTCAAAAGCTGAATCACCAGACTTTCCATTCTCCAGCCTGAATCGTTTCACATGTCCTGTACTCTCAATTTCTGTAAATCCTGCAAACTTTATCTCCTTTTGACCCAGTCCCAGTAGACATATAGATTGATGTCCACATATAAAATCACACTTGTAGTATTGGTCCTGATTGAGAACACTCAACACAATCTTCACATCCTTGCTCCTTAACTCCATCGCATCAACAACAGCCTTCTTCTTCTGCCTGAGTCGTGTGCATGCACAACTATGAGATTCACAATCTGCACAAAACTCCAAATGACCAGTATCCTTGAAAAAGTCACTCAATGTCATTATACCGTGATAATTCAGTTCAGCTTTAAGCTCACTCACTGCATTAAGCAGACAACGTTCATGTTCACTGTCTGACAACATTGTAGACTAACGCCCGGTTTTCAAGCAAACTCAAAGTTGAGGGACCATCAAATTTTGATGAACAGCTGACATTTTCTATGACAAGTATAGGAAACGTAGTAAATTGTAGTAAACTTGAGGGTCCCTCGAATTTGAGTGTGCTTGGAAAAACCGGGCATAAGTGTATTTCATTATCAGCAACCTCTTTCATACTCTGAGGCAAGCTTACTGAGTGGTGGGGTAACCCATTTCCTGTCTCAACAGGTCTGTGTGACATCATACAATTGCACAATATTGTACAAGTAAACAGTTGATTGACAGTCAATTGACAGTTGACTAATTTTCATGTTTCAACAGGTCTGCATGACATCATATGATTGCACAATATTGTACAAGTAAACAGTCAACTGATAGTTGACAATTGACAGTTGATTGACAGTTGACAGTTGACAGTTGACAATTGACAGTTGACAGTTGATTGACAGTTGACAGTTGACTAATTTTCAACAGGTCTGTGTGATGCAAACTAACTTAATGCTATAGGAGTGGGGATAGTAATTGATAACGCATAGAGTTGATTACAAAATTTTATTAATGCAAATGAACATTTACTGCATTGAAAAAAACTATGACAAATGGGTCAATCTTCAAACAAAGTTCTCTTAATCCAGTCATGTAGAACATGAACAATTTTCATATAGGTAAGAAATCACCTTACTTTACTTTCAACAAAGGCAGTTTCAACTGTCAATTGATTATTTATTATCATTTTGTACAGATCTTACACTACTGATTCTATACTCAGCTAGCTGCTCCATTGTGCAGACATGTTTTGCCTTTTGAAGAACACTGGCAACCAATAGATTTCTGTGTAGACGTATCCCACCACGCTGATGAAGAGATTCTAAAAGCTTATCTATTGACATACTGTATATCCTTTGTGCCTCTGACTGCATATTGCAAAACAGCTCCAACAAAAATGATGATCACTACCAGTAACAGCTATATATATATGTATATATCCAAACCAGTAGAGTGGTGGTGGTAATACATTTCCTGTTTCAACAGGTCTAACACAGCATACGTGTAGTTAGTTTCAACTGAACTTTAGTGAGCTGAAGTGAACTGTAGTGAACTTAAACCTATAGGAGTAGGTAAGTTAAATGATTAATACAGATTTGACAAATAATATTGAATATTTATTGAAATACAAAGAATGGTTACAAGTCTCCATTATCATCATCATCTTCAAAAAGTTTATGACATAAAGATTTATTTTTGAACAACGTTTTCATAATCCAAGCATGAGTAATGTTAACAATATTGAGTGCACAATATGGCGGTGTGTACATGATGCATTGTCTTTCTGATTCAGTGTTGCCAACCAGCCGTCTCCTAACAGTTTCCATATAGTTGAGTAGGTAGTGCTCTGGACAGTAGACTCCATTCCCAGCACTAGCCTGTATCAGACCCTCCAGGTTAGGCAGCTTGCAGAAGTTGTAGGGCGATGTTAGATCAATGTACTCCAACCTCTGCTTCTCATCAGCCAGTGGGTTCAGCAGGTTGTCCAGTAGATTAATCTGCTCATAACCATAGATGTAGATTTTGATTCGCTGTTGTTTGCTGTTGGCTAACCACCTTTGGACTATGTTGCATACAATTGGCTGCAACATAGAATAGTTGAGATGTTTCTGTCCAGCTCCGTTGCCTGTCCATCGCAGTTGATGTTTTTCTCCAGTATTGGCAGTCAGCTGTTTGCATTGTCGCAGCAGTGTGTCCGAGTAGGGCGACATGAAGAAATAGTGAAGACTTGCCACATAATGTTCATCTGCACGCTCCAGCATAGCCATCTCCTTGACAATAAATACATTATCTAATCCTTGAAATCCTTGAAAGTCCAACAGGTAGAGCGGTAGAGGTCCAAGCATGTCAGAAACATTTTCAACTTTTATCCTGCTGCAGACATCTTGCTCATAGTCAGTGCAACCCTCTGATTCTCCTCCAGCAATCGTATAACTAGATGTAGTAGATATATCATCAGTTATTTCACCATTCTCCACATCTGTAGAGCAGGTCATACGCGGAGTAGTATACATGTCTGCTTTGCTCAGTGTCTTGAGCACCACTGATCAACTCAGTGCTCAATTGCTGTATTTATGCTGACAGCACAAGGCCTGACATTGGTCGATACTCTTTAATTACCTCATGAATCATTAGGCAGTAGGCAGTTGTATTTGCCGGAATATTGTTGGTTGCTTCAAATTCAACTCGCACATCAATACTTCCAGTTTTGAGTGACTCATTTTGGGAACAATCAAATGCATACAACATTATTTTACCATTGCTTATAGCTCCTTTCTCAAACAGTGGATTGCATGCACGAGTATCATTATGATTGTAGACTCCATTGAAAGCTGTATACATGTTGTAGACAAGATTGTCATCACCCTGAATGCTTTCATACGGATAGTATTTGTTGTTCAGAAACACTCGAATATCCTTCATATCACACTTATCAAATTTTGAACTGTTTGATGCTGCCACTCCCCGCCTGTTTGTCTGCAGTCCAACTATAATGTAACGAGGCTTCTCATGCTGAGATGTTGACTTGACAGTCCATGTATGCTTTGTTGCTTGTGGTAATGCTGGATATGTGTACAACTCCCAATGACGGAATGGTATACTGATGGGTGTATCATTCTGTACAGTCTGCAGCAGGTGCAATCTAACATCATCAGCCACTTCTATGTAGGGCATTCTCCACAAGAGCTTTGTAATTGTGACATTGGCAGCAGCCACATTCACACAGTCCAAAAAGTTTGGACTGACTCTCAGCACCAACTCCTGTTTCACATTAAGTAAAATTTGTCTATAGTCCTCAGCAAATCCCAACAGGTATCGTAGTGGTACATCCATTACAGTTGTGTTGGCTCCATTAGCAGCAAAATCAGCAAATCCATCATCTGAGCTAAACTTGTAGCCAGCTCCTTCCATCTTACACTTTTCATCTCGGTCAAATGTCATTGCATTCTTCATTAGACTGGTAACTCCCGGATTGCGTATCCCATCCACTTCAACTCCATTGATTTCATAGCGTACCTCTGAAAACAGGTTGGCAAAGAATCCAGACACACATGGTGTTCCAGCCACAGCAGCATTGTTAGCACCACGCACAGTATACTCTAGATGTAGATAGCTCTCTGATGGTAGTGTGTAGATATCCTGTTGCTGGATTGGAATCCTTATTTCATCATTGGCATTGAAGCTTGTAGTATATGGTGCGTGAGAATGGTACTCAATGCCAGTGATACTGTTGTCTGAAGACGGTCCTTGTCGTGTCACATCCAAAACTCCCATTTTTCTACTGTTTAACTTGGCAACCTCGTTCCCGTAAATACTCAATGCTCCGTGATGTTAACCTCATGGAGGTTGGTTCTTGAATGACTCCTTTCATCCTTTCATCTACTTTTATAGGCATAGGATTAGGAGGGTGAACTGCAGCCTCCATATCTAGCCCTCGGTTCCACTTTTCAAATAACAGCACCATCTTACTTGCGTTGTCTTAGATGCAAAGCTATATTTATCTCCTCGTCTCTATTATTTATAAGACGTCCGTTCTCGTCAACTACCTGCAGCGTAATGCTACTAATCTGCTTGACGTCCACAGGCAAATAGACTACATTCTGCACAGTCACCATCATTTTATACCCTGGATCAACATCTGGGTAAAACTCATAGATCACGTGATCTCTGACTCCATTTGAGTAGGATCCAGTCACAATGTTACATGTAATGCGTATCACATTGGGCCGACTGATCTGTACAGTAGTATCACTTCTGGCAAATGTGTTGGCTTCTACAACTTGGTTAAACCCCAACAGTTTTCCTATTGAGCCAGGCTGACTGAAATCCAACTTGGCAGTGCTCAAGACTATACATTTTAATGTGGATGGATCTACAGTTGCTTGAAACTCAATGTCATGCTCCATCAACCTTTGTGCAAGTAGGTCAGCAATTGTATTAAATTCAAAACTGCCTGTTGGCAATGCTACTTGATGCATAATCAAATCTTTAGCAGTAGCAGCCCTTGCTCTCCTCCTCCTACTCATTAAATCTTCATCTACAGCATCCGCATCATCATTATTATCATCATCATCATCAGATTCCATGGTTTTTTGCCTCCTACGTTTGATATTCAAGTTTTGCCAGTAGTCTTCAAATTTTGATTTTGACATACCTTGAAGCTCATCATGTGTTATCTCTGCATCAGTGATATGCTTCTTTGAAATGCTATTGCTAGCATAGAAGTGTAGCACATTGTTGAAACCTGTTTCAACATTAGGTATTGAGTTACAACTTGTTAAACCAATCAAACCAATTTCCCATTCACCACTACTTACATCAATTGGTGGGTAAAAGTCACTCTTCAGTACTGATGTCCTACCTCCAAAGCAGAGCATCATCTTGCTCAATGTACGTTTGCACAATGACTAACACTATCAGCTTCAACTTTTCACTTATATACTATGAGGATGATGAGGAGGAAATAATTTGGGAGACTGATCTTTTCAAATTAATCATTTATTTTCATCAATCAAAAATTTCAAACACAAATGTCCACAGATATGTGAGTATACATCCATTTGCTTCTGATCATAGTTGTATTCAATCCTTGATGCTGCCTCCAGTCCTTGATGCATGTAGTTGATAAACTCCTGCGGCGGTCTTAGGTTGCCAAATCCATCAAAGTAGTGAGCAACAGTATCCTTCTTCACATAGCACACCCAATGTGTGCCAGCTCCATTGCTGGTGTCCAGGTTGATGATGCCACACTCTTGTCTCCAAGGTCCATCCAATGGTAGAGCATCTCGCATAAACACTCCTCGAAAATGTTTCAGCTTTAGGCGGCATGCATACTTGTAGAGATCAGCATCTGTGAGTGCTTGATCAGGTAGAGCAATCATTGTCTTCTCTTGTTGCCGCCACATTGACGGCAATGAGCTCCGTTTCCCTGGGTCCTGCGCTGTTGTCTCAGATAGAGTCCCTTTCCCTTCTTTAAAGCTGCTGATGCTTTCTTCTTCTTCTGCTGCTGCTTACGTTTTACCCCTCCACCAAACTTTGCCTTGGCCTTCATGATATTAGTCACTGCTAGTGCTGCAGCCTTCTCAAGTACTCCTGCGTCTGAAGATTTTACCACACTCCAAGCTCGGTCTGCCAAGATATTGTCAGCCTTTGCTCTGCTTGCTGTATCACCACTTTTTGAGTAGGCAATATCGTGCTCTTTGCAAGCTCTATCAAGACTATTTATACCGGATCACCTCTTGCCAAACGCTTCTCTAGCTTGGTACCTGGTCCACAGTACTGGTAGCCGCCAGGGATGTGCAGCTCAAAAGGTAAAATATCAATAGCTCTATTAACAAGTGTGCCAGCACTATTTGTAGCTATTGAACTGGCAGCTTTCGCAATTGATGCCAGTACCCCCCCTTCCGCGATACCTCTTCTCTCCTCTAGATCCAGCCATCTAATGACAATATGCATTCTTCTCATTCTCTTTTATACCTTATTCTATAGCTGCTGGACAATCGATTGTAATATCTTCATCGTCCAAACCAATCTCAGACGTCATTAATTTATTAATATTTTTCTCAATATTTTTCATTACCATTGTTCTCATTTGTTTACTATTTTTTATGTTTCTACCACACTCCCTGAAGCTATCACTGACAATTACTTTGACAACTATACTCAATACACGTAGACTATTCTCTTTCAGTCGTGTTTCCAGATGTTGCTTGTCAACCAGTCTATTCTCAAGCTCCTTCAATCTAGCTTCCAAATATCGCTTGTTCACTCCATCAGTAGGCTTTATTGGATCTAGCATATCAGTTAGTATTGAATCGTTGAGGCTTGTAAATACCTGCGATGTGGTATTGTTCCTTGTCTTTGGCAGCCATAGTGAAATCAGATCTCTACATGTGTAGAAATTTACAGCATCCCTATTGGCACGCGGATTTGCCAAATTGATCATACGCCTGTAGCGGGCATTGATGTTTCCAATGGAATCCATGATGTACACTGACACTTATCATCAGGTATACAGGCTTTTATAGCTAGTTGCCAACTATGTAACCACCTTCCACCAACTCTTCCAGAATTGAATTGATTTCATTTTCATGTCCAGTGTTGCCAACTGCTTTGGACTGATCTAACAGTCTCAGTCTATCCACTAACTCATTGGGATCATTGTAGTAGACATACTCAATCTTAGTACGATTGTTTGCCACCATATTGAATGGCGCCACCAGTCCTCTTCCACTAACCTTACTATACTTTGCTCTAGTATTGAGAAGCAGTTTATGGATAACTGTCTTATACTTGGTATCATTGTGGTTGATAATCCTGCCATCAGGATCATTGTTTTCCTTATGCAAACTTGTAATGTTTAAAATATGGATGTATGCAACCTCATCAGCTTTCAATGGTTTGTTTGGCTTCTTTTTGAAAATGAGATCGCACAGTCCAGGAGTTGCATCAAATGTTAACATGTTTGCAGAGTTTTCTGGGTCAGTCAGTACAATCTTTGCCCCATCACTTCCAAAGGTTAGCAGTTTGTTGCCCAAATAGTACTCATTGCCAACAACTTTTGGACCATATGTAGCATCATAGCTGCTATCTCCACTCATAGCTCTATGAAGATAGCGCCCTACTAGTGTTCCAGTCAGTCCAGCACTTGCCAATGCCTGTCGAACTCTTTTTTGACTGCTTGTTAGTAATGCTTCCTGAGCAGTAGCACCCCTCTCCTTCTCCTCCTCCTCCTCCTCCTCCTCCTCCCCCTCCTCATCCTCCTCCTCCTCCTCCTCCAATCTATTATCTTCTTCATCATAATTGTCTTCTTCACTTGACAACATCAATTTGCGTGCAACACTTGATGTACTTGCAGCTGGACTAAAGCCTGATGCTTCTCCAAATGCTTCATAGATTGAAGGGGATTCCTCTCCAATGTTAGGCAGTTCTAGATGTCTCACAGCTTGTTTCAGGGGCCTGGGCTGTAGTGGTGTAAGCGGTGGTGTGTATGGTACACGATGTCCACGATGTCTGCGTACTCGTACAGGTTCTTTAACACGTCTACGATGTGGGCGTGGCTCTGATTCTGGCGATGGTGGAGGTGGTGGAGCTGCTGCCTGTTGATTCAGAGCTTCAACTATATTGCTAAGTGGTTCACTCAATGGTTTAAAATGTTTTGCATGCTGCTCCTCTGCCACTTCCCGTCCAAGTGTAAGCTCCTTGTGTTTCCTCTTGATGTTGCGTCGCAGCTTTGCAATTGCCTTGATGGTGGGTGCAAGCTCCTCTACAGTCTTTTGACAACGCTTATTATTAGAGACGTCCATCCTGCTCATTGTTCTAGAGTGTACTGAAGTTCAACTGACACTACACTTCAACTAAATAGGTATCAAGACCGTTCCTGTAGCGCCCTCTATTTTTACTTAATGTCCTATCAATCACTAGAAATGAGTGTGCTCCCAATAACCAGACTTTATTGCACATGTCCTTGAACTGATCAAAGGTCATGTCAGCACCTACATGATCTCTGTACAAGTGTTTCATGTTCAGCTCGTCCTGTTGAAACATTATCAAAAAGTTGGCATTGTCACGAATCAGCTGTTTTGGAATTCGGCTATAGGTTTGTACCAAATAAAACACATCAACGTCACTGTGTCGACCCGCACTAAAGTATTTCCTGATTGCATCCTGTTGTTCACAAATCACATCATCAAAAATTATTATTGAGTTGGCAGGCAGATCATGCGGCTCAGGTATTTCTTCACTTGTATCACACTCTACATAGTTTAGTTCATTGCATAAACCTTGCATGATTGTACGAAGAAGCTGATACTTGGACTGAAATGTAGTCTTTGAAAAAGGTAAATGTTTGAGAAGCAAATTCCTTTTTGGTCAAGCAGCATGTTGAACAGTAGATTGGTTTTACCACATCCTGAAGGTCCGCATATTATGCATTGCACATGGTTGGGAAACAAAGGTCCATGACGTTTACTCTTCTTTTCATTCATCTCTAGACCACACCCTTTCACAACCTGATCAAAATCAATCACTTTGAATAGGTTTTGCTGTTGGACAACCTGTTTCATATCTCTTTCTCTCTCTCACACAAGATCACGTTTATCAATCCAAGAGTCGTGACTGGGACTATAACCTTTCCAGCGAACAAGCAGTTTGTTTCCCCTTCTCTTCAAAACTTTTTCAATCTCAAAGACAGTTGGTACTTTTGTCTTTACAATTTCTTCTGGATAGAATCCTCCTTGAACCGGCTCACCTCTATAGTCTTCCAGCTCATATGTTACAGGTACTGTTGGTCGTACACGTGTTACTGTAAACAGTTCATTAGTCCAATTGGCTAGATATCCCTTGTCAAACGTCTTTTTATACTTGCTGATTCTCACATTATCACCAGGCTCAATGTTTTGAGTGGAGCCAGGATAGAACCTGTTTGGCAGTTTGCTAGCCAACTTATCCTTATACTCTTGTCTTTGTTCACTAAGCCTAGAAAGCAGCAATCTCTCATGCTTCTTACTCTTAACATCAGCTGGTCGCATTCCTATTGTTCTATGGACTCGTCCATTGTACTCTGCAAGAAGTGAGGTTAGAATGCCTGTCCAGCAATAGGTTCCCTGTTCAGTAAACTTTGTCCACATTAGCTGTTTAAGTGTTCTATTAAAACGTTCCACTATTGATGCCTTCTTATCGGAAAAAGTTGAATAATGATTGATACCATACTTTTGTACAAGTTGTTGAAACTTACTATTGAACCATTCCTTACCATTATCAGTTTGCAAGTGTTTCATTGGATTCTGCTCAAAAATAGGTTGCATTGCTTTGACCACTTCATCGGCTGACTTGTTTTTTATTGGTATAGCAAAAGCAAACTTACTAAAACAATTGATTATTGTAATAATATATCTATAACCTTTGTTCTGTCTTGCATATGGCAGCATCTCTACAAGATCGGCCTGATAGAGGTCATTGAGACCTTTTACAGTGACCATCCGTGTAGGAAAGTTCCTACGAGCTTGCTTGTGCAGCTCTCTTGCTATCACAGACTTATCCATACTGACAGATAACACCTACATCATCAGCTATAAATAGTTTATAGACCTCGGCTTTGGCATTGGCGTAGGCGTCGGCTTTGGCGTCGGCTTCGGCGTCGGCGTCGGCGTCGGCGTCGGCTTCTGCTTTGGCGTCGGCGTCGGCTTAGGCTTCGGCTTTGGCGTCGGCTTCGGCGTCGGCTTCGGCTTTGGCGTTGGCGTCGGCTTTGGCTTTGGCGTCGGCTTCGGCGTTGGCTTTGGCGTTGGCGTCGGCCCCAGCGTCGGCCCCAAGGACTCCCAGTGGCAGTCAATATATACAGAACCTCACCCCCACCACCTTGGGATTTAATTCTATTTAATTTTATTTAATTTTATTTAATTTTATTTAATTCTAATTAATTTTATTTAATTTTATTTAATTTTTATTTAATTTTATTTAATTTTTATTTAATTTTATTTAATTTTTATTTAATTTTATTTTTTGACCCTGGACCACAATAGCCTGGAAATTGAGACTCACTTTTATTTTTTTTGGCCCAGGGGCACATCTTGTGCCAGGAAAGGATGATTTTATTTAATTTTATTTAATTTTATTTAATTTTTATTTAATTTTATTTAATTTTATTTAATTTTATTTAATTTTTATTTAATTTTATTTAATTTTATTTAATTTTTATTTAATTTTATTTAATTTTTATTTAATTTTATTTAATTTTTATTTAATTTTTATTTAATTTTATTTAATTTTTATTTAATTCTAATTAATTTTTATTTAATTTTATTTAATTTTATTTAATTTTTATTTAATTTTATTTAATTTTATTTAATTTTTATTTAATTTTATTTATTTCTATTTACTTATATCTCATCCCCACCATCACAGAGGGCCTTAGGATTTAATTTTATTTAATCCTATTTAATCTTATTTAATTCTATTTAATTTTATTTAATTTTATTTTATTTCAAATTTCGGGTTTTCCCACCAAAAACTGCCATCTTGATAGTGAAATAGCTATATGCTAGCCTACGTTACGCTATGACGTCATAAATGACCTTCACGTGGGTGGCCCAAGTTTTGTGCCAGGAGTGGTAACTGATTTTGTGCCAGGAGTGGTAAAATATTCAACTTCTTTTTTCATCCATTTTGCCAAAAGATTGGACAATCTATTCACCCAGGATGTTGTTGTGTAATCACAGGATGAAGGAACTTCCAATTTTCAATACATCCTGTTATGATGAACAGCTTGCTCTGATAAACTTGTCTGCATCCTGTTAAGATAAACTTGCTGTCATCCTGCTTTGATAGAAACTTGTCTGCATCCTGTCAGGAAGAGATAACTGATTTTGTCCCAGGAGTGGTAACTGATTTTGTCCCAGGAGTGGTAAAATGTATCTACTGAGAGCGACCCCAGCTTCACTAATTCGCTCTCGAAGACAGCTTCACACTGTCCTGATAGAGCTGAGCAATTTAGAAGTAACATTCGCCAACCGTCAAAGTTTTTGTCACCAGATATACAATTAATAGCAGCCAGGCAGGGAACAATTAATTGTCATTGTATTGTCTGTCCAAGCAAAGAAGGCATTCTAGCAAGATGAGAAAATGACTCCAGCTTGGTCGATATTGGTTCAAAAATTATAAATTTGGTCTCAAATTTGAGAATACATTCTGATTCACATTTTGAGATGAAATTGATAATTTTTGAATCAATATTGACCGAGCTGGGGTTATTTCCCCATCTAGCCAGAATGTCTTCTTTGCTTGGACAGACTGAAGTATTGTATTCAATTGAATGCCCTTTGTTGTTCACTGATTTAGATGGATGAAGGACTCAATCATTGATTTCAACTACTCAGCAATTGATTTGAATTTAAGTATTGATTATAGCTGACACCAAAGAGAAAGGCGGTTTCGTCTGCTCCTTTTGTGCTCCAACAGTTGATGTTGTCAATAAGAATTGTCATGCTGAGTATAGTTTGTCCAAGCAAAGAAGACCCTCTGGCAAGATGAGCAAATGACTCCAGCTCAGTCAATGTTGGATCAAAAGATATTGATTTGGTCTCAAATTGTATATCAGAATGTTTCCTACAATTGAGACCAAATCAGTAGTTTTTGAACCAATATTGACCGAGCTGGAGTCATTTTCTCATCTTGCCAGAGGGTCTTCTTTGCTTGGATAGACTATAACAAATAATGTGCATAGTTATAACACTATATCAACTCTCCAATTACTTTTCAATAACTTAGTCAAGGGCAGGATGATAGATGCTTTACAGGACCCTCACGTGGTTTTTCGGTGCCCTGTGCGAGATTTTGGCAGGCGCCCTCCCATTACCAAACGAATGCAATCTAACATATTATAATATATTCAAAGCCAAACATGATTCTAGCTACCTTGCATGTTCACATTTTTCTCATAAGCAATCCTAATGTTGCATCAGGGGCGAGGCGTGACTTTTTGGCTTGGTCATCTCTAGGAAAAATTTAGTTCCGCACCCCCATCTATCTCACACCCTCCCCTACCCAAAAGATGATAATGTTCCATTTTAGACGATCATTTATCAAGCTTTATTATAAGTAGTCCAATAACTAAAAAATAATACACGATGAAGAACACTAAAAACTGCTAGAAATTAATAAATAATTGGATAAATTGAATGCAGTGTTATTCAAATCAGTAGGCTAATTAAAATAGGAATTAAGAATTGGTCTTAATTTATCCTTAATTTGACGATTACCTAGCTGAACGAGGAACGATATTCATTTTTTTCCAAATTATCATAGTTATTTAACCATATCGTTCATTGTACAAGAGGCCAAATTATAGTACAATACAATAAACATCATGATATGATTGAAGTTTGCAACAGAGCGCAGAGTGCAGAGAATTTGTTGTCAGAGACGGTGGAATCGCAGGAAATAGCAATGTTTTTGTCCGTATACTCCGTCCATCATTTGCGTGAGGGAGTGGGAGAGTTGATGCAGAAGAGTGGTGGTACGAACGCTAATCAGCGTTACTGGAATCGCTCACTATTGAGCATATTGAACGATTGGAACTGATGATGGAGTAGTTCACTTTATTCGAACTTGACGCGCTAGCAAAGAACTTTGATTTCTTCACTTTTTTGTATTTATTTTTAATATATTCAATTTGATAATTCCTACACATTATATATCAATTTCTGTCTAGTCATCGGCGAATCCAAAGATGACCGGACGCCTCGCCTCTGTGTTGCATATGGTGTGGCGAAAAGGATTGGCTATAGGGTCTTGCTTACGTTAATGTATCCCAACATATTGTTTCGTATTTTTATATATTGGATAAGTGATAAGCAAAAGCCTACACAAATTAATAAGAAATGACTAAAGGCTATCTACATTGAGCAAAACTGTTACATCGCACCAAACTTTATCATTAAAAAAATTTTTTTAATTATTGATTAATTTATTTTATTAGTTTGCTTGAAAGCACATAAGGGAGGGAATAATAAATTTCTCACAGAAAAATATAGGGTATCATCAAAATATTTCATTCAACTGGAAATAGTGATTTTTTAACAAAAAATCCGAAACTCAATAACAAGCAAATTGAAGATTTCAGCCATTTTTACTGCTCTACCCAACTTTCTTGAATAACATTCGAAATAGTTCCGAGTTCCCAGCAGGTGGAAGTAGCAATAGGGCAAGATTCTTAGACACTGTGTCTAAGAATCTTGGCAATAGGGTGACTTGCTTCGATTTCCATTGGACACGCCTCCAAGCTAAGATCAAAATGGCCGAAACATCATTTAGAAAAGTTTCCAAATTCAACCAATAGATGGCAGCAGTTGACGGGTGGTGTTTCAGTTTTGACTTGGGCACGCCTTCATGCCCCGCCTGCTCTTTTCTTATTGGTTGACAGTGTTTCGTGAGTTCTGAATTACAAAATGGCTACTAGCAAGAAAATGATGGATGGTGTATCATACACAAAAATTACGCTGTTTTACTATTGGCGATCTTGTGCTAATATAATATTTATTTATGTATTCAGGCTGGTTAGATTCTATCAAGTTAGTATTTGAAGAATTTATTTATAGAATTTAGACTTAGTATACTGGACTTGAATAGTTTTTTGCTGTATGAAATGAGATTAAAATATTATTTGGCACTCCCATCTCATACTTATTAATTCTATTTTTTATACAATGAATATAATTCAATAGAACTCAAACTATTCATGATCTAATACCGACCTCTTGCCAGAAAAAAGTTTGAAAAACTACAACAATTCGGTATAAATATTAGGGGGAAGTTTCTATCTGAAACTGGCTTGTGATTGGTCGACAGAGTGTAATGTGGTTGTCAGCCAACAATAGAATAACATTTAAGAGGGGCGTTTCTTGGCTTGCTTCATACATTGATCGTGGTTTTTCAATTGGTCAATTCATAATGATGAATGAGTTTATGCAGAGGAAATAATTTCTCACTAGCATAACCCACGCACAAGCCTAAGAGCTCATGTGGGCATCACCCACAAAAAAGTAACAAACGAATAAAATAAAAAATAATTCAGGGGAGTTCCAAGTAAACCTTACGCCAGATAGGCGGTTTCGTCTGTCTCTTGTACATGACAGTCAACCAACAGCTGTTGTAAAGCATCTATTGTCTCATTTGATTCCAAAAAGCATCAGCTAGGAATGAATTAACATGACAACTTCAATTGACAAAATCAGCTGTTGGGGCGTAAAATAAGCAGATATAGAACTCCTAACGTTTCGACGTCAGCTATACTTTACCACTGGCGGCTCGTGCCCACGAAACAGGTGAAGTGCTCGTATCTATAACTGTACAGCACTTCACCTTTTTCGTGGGTACGAGCCGCCAGTGTTGGACATGTTTTACACTGTTCAACTTTACACTGTTGGACAACAACAAAAATGTTAGAGCAGATGATATTATAGTATAGGCTATGAATAAGTAAAATTCTTTTTAAATTCGTATAGTATAGTATTTGAATTACAGCTATTGAATACTATAGGTTATATCCTATCTAAAGCCGCGTATCGACAGTCCGAGGTATGTGCTACGAATGCCTCGCTGTACAGTCTGTTGACACAAAAAAAGAGTACTACTACTAGTCTACTATCTACCGCGTATCGACAGTCCGAGGCATGTGCCACACATGCTTCGGACTGTCGATACCGGGTTTGCTAGCAGCGAGGCAAACGCTGCACACAATTCGTAGCGAGCAGTGCCTGTTGCCTCGCAACGCACAACGAACAATAAAACAAACTAACCTCAAAATTGTACCCCATTCCTATGCATTTTTGTGATTAAGAATTCTATTTGGGTGCAGAAGGTTCTAATAGGCAAATAATGAGCATTGCCTTGAATTTTTATCTACTAATTGAGCACAAACTAACCTTCAAGTCCAAATTATCAATTGTCAGAGCTTAGTTGCTTTGTCTCCCGCTTGATGGCGCTAGTCAATTTGTTCGCGTGCTCGCATTTTTGGTTACAAAAAATGCAGATTTTTTATTATAATTATCATTATTATAATTATAATTATATACTATATACTATACTATAATTATAATTATTCTTGATTATTGCAGATTATATTCACACATATGCCTCAGCCATGAGTTTATACTTTTTTTGCGTCACCAGACTGTACTGCGAGGCATTCGTGGCACATGCCTCGGACTGTCGATACGCGGCTTGAGCTTCCAAATTCTATGATAACCTGACACAGCAAGCAGTGGTTTTGTCTTATTGTTTAGTCTGTCCAAGCAAAGAAGAGCCTCTGGCAAGATGGGAAAATGACTCGAGCTTGATCAGTATTTGTTCAAGAATTATAAATGTGGTCATTATAGTCGATCAAATCGTTCCCAACAATTTGAGATCGAATTGATAATTTTTGAACCAATATTGACCGAGCTGGAGTCATTATCCCATCTTGCCAGAGGCTCTTCTTTTCTTGAACAGACTATAGCAGTAGGAGCTCCAACGTCAATACTGTTGGCAATTTATTATCGCAAAGTTTGAAATGGCATTCGGCGAACTTCGCTAGCAAAACTTGATCAAGCTGTTAGTTGAAACACAAAGCACCCTCTCCTTCGCCCCCAAATACCAAAGGGATTAGGAGAGTATCAAAATAACTAAGTTGAGATTGAATTACAGTGTATTTGGCGCATTGGCGGCTCGTGCCTATGAAACAGGTGAAGTGCTGTACAGTAGAAGATACGGGCACTTCACCTGTTTTGTGGATACGAGCCGCCAGTGAATTACAGTGTACGAGTATTTTGCGTGACTGATTGGGTGAAGTCGTGAGATGAGGATCATTATTGAAGATGGAATTCTTGTTGGAAATATTGAATTGTTGTTGAAATGATAGCTTGATCCACATAGTTTGTACTATGATCATTATAGTATATTTATTTATTCATTCGACAAATCACAAAAAAGGGTTAAAACACAGACATTAAAATCTAAATCGTCTTTTTCCCAAATTTTGATTGAAATATTCAAAATAGTGGAGGTTAGCAGTATTTATAGTGGCTATAGCTGACGGCAAAACGTTGGGCGGTTTCGTCTGTCTCTTGTATGTGATGTAAACTACTAACAGCTGATGTAAGACATCTATTGTCTCGTCCGATTTCAAGAACATCATCTAGGCATAGCTGAATGACAACTGTAATTGTTAACATCAGCTGTTGGAGCCCACAAGGAGCAGATGAAACCGCCTAACTTCATGGTGTCAGCCTTACTAAGACTGTAAATCAGTTACTTAGTTCACAGTCTGTGGATTGTGAGTGAATTGGAGCCTATTTCACTGTGATAAGGCTCACAAACTAAATAAAAATAGAATACGGAAACTCCAAAAATAGTACGTAATTGAGTGGAATAATATTATGTAAAAAATTAAGAGAGAAAATGTCACGACTTTCGGAAAAAATATCACGATATTTGGAAAGAGTTCCAAAAAATACGACATCTTGAAAGTGGTCGGAGAATATAAATTGGTTTTTCCATACTCAATAATATAAAATTCAGAGTAAATTAATAAGCTATCTAAAGCCTCCTGTAAACGGGGTTAGTAGTGGAGGCCAGTCGAATAGCTATAGCCAATCACAGCTCTTGTTCTTCAACTCAATGACAAGACAAAGACCCCGTGAATACTCTGTCCAATCAAAGAAGACCCTCTGGGAATATGAGAAAATGACTCGGTCAATATTATTTTAAAAAATATTGATTTGGTCTCAAATTGCGAATCAGAATGTTTTCTACGATTGAGACCAAATCAATATTTTTTGGACCAATATTGACCGAGCTAGAGTTATTTTCCTTTCTTGCCAGAGGGTCTTCTTTGCTTGGACAGACTATACAGGAGGCTTAATGATAGAATCAATGAATCTACCAATCCTATTATTCCTGAATATTTTAAACTCAATAACTGAGTATATAATAATAGGCTTATCTCAGTCAGTAAATGAGTCTTCAAAGGTCTTCTGTCTTTTGAGAAGTCTCATCACATTGTTTGAATTTGTCTTCACGATCTCTCATTAAACTACAAATAGTTTCATTCCCAAGAAAGGCTGTTCAACATGTACAAACCACGTCACATCAGGACATAACAGTTCACTCTGTAATCGAGTTGTACAGTACACGCAACGGCAATAGAAAGCCCCTAAAAACAGATTGACAAAAAGAGAAAGACAAAATAAACAAAACGAGACAAAGGTCAAACAAAGTAGACAAAGAGAGATTGAGAAAGTAAATGAAGAAGACGAAGACGAAGTAATGAGAGAATGACGAAGTAAATGAAGTAGATAAAGGGAGAGGAAGGAGTAAAATGAGTATACGAGATAGAGTACCAAGAAATGAGTACCTATGAATGAGTATCGTATAACTGAAGTTGTGGAATCAATTCATACATAGATAAATTTATTATTTCTTGAGGCTTTGAGAGGAACAAAATGTGTTATCTTGCATTAAATTAGAGCAAAGCTGACGGCTAAAGGTAAGGCGGTTTCGTCTGCTCCTTGTGCGCTTTAACAGCAGATGTTGTCAATAGAATTAAATGTAGATTTAGCAATGCCTCGATGATGTTTTCGAAATTATAGTCCGCGCAATTTTTTTTTTTTTTAGATTGATGCCCACATGGGCTCTTGGGCCTGTGAGTGGGTAATGGGAAGGATGATGATGAGATATGAATGGACCTACTGCTTTAGGTGGGTTCCGAACCACCGGGAAGCGATTTTTGAGGCTCATAAATTGAATTCGGAGGAACCGGTCACCAGTACAATGGTGCTGGCAGAGGCACGTCGCTTATCTAATCTCACCGATTAGACGCTCTCTACCACTGGGACAAACCGCTTCCCTAAGTTGACTGTTTTTCTCTTCACCCGGGGAATAGCTGCGTTGCCAGATAGTGTGAAATTGGAATATCTTCAAATTCGCGATTAAACCCCATATCTAGATGTAGAATTTTATCCTTGATATGCCAGTAGTATTGAAAAAGTTCCTGGGTAGAAGGATTCAAAGGAAATTTGATTTTTTTGAAAAAAATTAAAAATTGCGAAAATATTACTATTTTTGTATATTACTTCTCTCACAATCATGGGTTGTAGTAAAAATGAAGTTTTTTTTTAACCAAATGACAAGGAGAATTCGAGCTTTCTAATGGTTTTTGAATTTTCTATATCCGACCAATAATTATGTTTCAATTAATGAATAAGTTTGTCAATGTCGAGTCTACTCGAACAGAAAACATGAAATCTTCGATGATCTAGAAACTTTTTTGTCTGAGAAGATGAGTGGGTGGTGAAAGCGAGAAAGTTGTTCAAAAACAATTGAAATTATTTTTTCAAATGTCGAAAATTGTCGGAAGATCGTAATTTGGTCTCTCAAGAGTTTCAAAGTAAGGAGAGCGGTATATGCATGGATCATTGTATGTTAAAGATTGGAGTTATTGAAGCTAATCGACTACTTGGATATTCGAGCAGCGAACAGCTAGCTGGTTTATTGTAAAAATAGTGAGTTTTACAACGCCGCGTGATTTTCCCGAAGCTACGCTGTCACTTTAGTTGAATGTGTTTTCGTAATGAAAAAACGAACGTTTCGTAATGAACGAAACGTGTGTTTTCGTTGAATGTGTTAGGAGAAGTTTCAATTCCACGCAAAATGACAACGTAGCTATTTCTCGGGTGGAGGGGGTTTTCGTCAACTTAGATTGCGCCGACTATAGAAGAGACAATAGATGCTCTACAATCAGCTGATTGTAGTACACATTACGTACTGGAGACAGACGAAACAGTCCAACATTTAGGCGGAAAAGCTATACAAATATACAGAAGTAACAAAACGATAGAGAGAACAGAAAATGAGTACCCAACAGAACAGAACTGAACAAAACAAAACAGAAGAAAGACAACATAGATTAAGCACAGTAACAGATTCAGATTCAATCAATTTTTTCATGTAGATTACATAATACTGTACAATAATTCAAATCCAATGCTATGAGAATAAAAAAATGAAAATTAGAATAATTATATTATGGTTCGCTTGAGTTGGCTAATTATTAACTATGAAAACTTGCTAAATGAGTCAGATGTAGGATTCGATAAGCTAGCGATAATATAAACTTGTGCTGTATCTACATAAAATGGCGGAGTTTAGACGTATAAATGTCCATTCTTGAAGAGGGATGTTCAAAGACATCTCTCCCATTAACACTCAACCATGAGAGTGAGAGAGAGAAAAAGAAATCGAGCAAGAGATTGAGAAATGGAGGAAGAAATAGAGGGAATGAAAAAATAGAGAAGAGAGAAAAGTACTGAGAACAAGGCAATGAATTTGTAAATTAAGCGTTTAGTTTGTCTACAACGTTGTCTAATCTTTGTTTACCGTTGCCAGCAATAACGGCCCTGAACATCCTTTGCAGCAAGTGGCAGCAACAAGTATCGGCGACATGTTGTAAGTGCAACAACTGAGCGCTCTTAATTAGAGACGGCTCCAGTGAACAGAATTCCTGAGCAACCGTGCGGTCGAGCCGAGAAGACATTCTGGCAAGATGGAAAAGTGACTCCAGCTCGGTCAATATTGGTTCAAAAACTACAGATTTGGTCCCAAATTGTAGTAAACATTATTCTCTACAATTTAAGACCAGATTTATAATTTTTGAACCGATATCAACCGAGCTGGAGTCATTTTCCCATCTTGCCAGAGTGTCTTCTCTGCTAAACCAGACTATACATTAGTGCCGAGACACTTCACTGCCTGGTTGGTAATGTTGTTTATGTTGTCAATGTTGTTAGTTGTTGTGATCAGTAAGGCGACAAAGTGGAGACAACGACAAGTTCATTGTTGCATGGTTGACACTTTGTTGTGAAGGTGACGCCCAAACGATCTTGGGCTTGTGCAATCTAATTAAATAAGTACAAAGATAGCATGTACGGATATGCAGATTTATGTAAGAAATCACTGGCGGCTCGTACCCACGAAACAGGTGAAGTGCCCGTATATTTCACTGTACAGCACTTCACTATTTCGTGGGCACGAGCCGCCAGTGGTAAGTATATTTTCACAAATCAAATTCATACCGATTTCTATTCTTGAATAGGATTAATAAATTGTACTCATATAAATTTTCGAATCATCGAATTCATCCATTGTGAAAAAACACATTCCACACCGTATGATAATAAACATGTTGGAAATTTATAAAACTAAAAATCTACTTTTTTTAGACTATTCATCATCATGTTTTCTATTTTTCAGCTCTTACTTTAAAGTCCAGTTTATACGATGCCAATTGGTGAGACAATTGCCTCACGACAACTGTCTCCTGAAATTTACAGCTGATGTAAAGTATCTATTGTATCTTTCGATTTTAAAATCATCAGCTAGGCATGGCTTGATGAAAACTCTAATAGACAATATCAGCTGTTTGCGCCCGGCATCAGTTGTCTTATGACAATTGCCTCGCCAATTGTCATCGTATGAACTAGGCAATAAAGTGAGAGCTGAAAAATAGAAAACATGATGATGAATAGTCTATTAAAAAGTAGAAGATCAGAGGTGAATTATTGGAATACCCTTATAATTTTTTTTTTCGATAGACAATAATAATTGGAAATAAAGTTGAACTTCGTAGGACCAAAGATTTAGTACAAATTGGGGAAGATTACGAATTATCGAAGCTATTAATAATTATTATGGAAAATTATTTCAAGGGACTAAGTTTCCTCTACGAATTATAGAGGAACAAATTATCGGCTGTAGTTATTGTCGAACTATTATTACTGTAGTTATTGAGAAAGCTAATCGGGATAATTGGAATTTTAAAGGTGTTCTAAACAACTGGCCACATCAAGAATACCAATCTAACTAATATTATTACCGATCATGAATTTTCCACTTTATTAGTCGAAATAGGATCCATAACCATCTTTAGGATCACCTGGTAGCGCGAAAAAATTGGCAATTTCTTCGAAGCTTTCTACAACTCTTTCAACTTGTAAGCCCAAGTCAATAACCATTACATGAAGGCGGCAGAAAAATTAACAAAATTTTCGAAACATCAAAACACTTTGTAAGCTCCAGTCGGTAGTAACCACGGCGTTCCATCTTTCACAATAAAAGCCTACAAAACTTTCTACGATTAAACCTTGATCAGGCCAATATTTAATATTCTGTTAGAAACGTTATTGCATTCAATCTGTTCTAGCAAAGAAGACAATCTGGCAAAATGGGAAACGACTGCTGCTCGGTCAATTTTGGTTCAAAAAATTAAATTTGGTCGGAAAATTGTGGATTATAATGTTTCCTACAATTTGAGACTAAATTGATAATTTTTGAAACAATATTGACCGAGCTGAAGTCATTTCCCCATCTTGCCAGATTGTCTTCTTTGCTTGGACAGACTATACAATCGAGTTGATGCTGTTCTTTGACTTACAGCTTTTCTCTTAGCTGTAAGTCAAAGAAGAGTAAAAGTATAACAGATGCAACAAAGTTAGACGGCTGGCAAATGACTGTTATCGATTCTCAGCTCTGTCAGGACAGTCTGAAGCTGTCTTCGAGGGTGAATTAGTATAGCTGGGGACGCTCTCGTTCTGGTGTACTGTAGCAGACAGCTCGCCGACTGTCCTGTCAGAGCTGATAGTTGATAAGAGGCATTCGCCAACCGTCTGAAATTTTGTCGCCAGCTGAACAGCTCGCCAAAGCTTAGTAGATACTTGGTTACAATACACTTTACATTGTAACGGCGGTTCTTCGCAGCTTGCGCATACCATACTGTACCTTTAAGAACAGGAGAACGAGATTAGGCTACAAGGCTTTCTACAGGAAGTTTTGCAAATGAAATTTCGGCGGATAGCTCAAGTGGAGGGGGGGGGGTGGATGGAAGAGAGAAGATGTGTACAAGGAAGACTAGATAGGAGAAGTCTGGAGAGTCTGAAGAAGGGAGGAAGAAGAAGAACGAAGAATAAGAAGAACAACAAAGAACGAAGAAGAAAAAGAAGAAGAAGGAAAACGGAGAAGGAAAAGTAGTAGAAGAGGGAGATGAAAAAGAAGAACAAAGAACGAAGAAGAAAAAGAAGAAGAAGAAAAAACGGAGAAGGAAAAGAAGTAGAAGAGGAAGATGAAAAAGAAGAACAAAAAACGAAGAAGAAAAAGAAGAAGAAGGAAAACGAAGAAGGAAAAGAAGTAGGAGAGGAAGATGAAAGAGAAGAACAAAGAACGAAGAAGAAAAACGGAGAAGGAGAAGAAGTAGAAGAGGAAGATGAAAAAGAAGAACAAAGAACGAAGAAGAAAAAGAATTAGAAGAAGATGAAAAAGAAGAACAAAGTACGAAGAAGAAAAAGAAGAAGAACAAGAACGGAGAAGGAAAAGAAGTAGAAGAGGAAGATGAAGAAGAAGAAGAAGAAAAAGAAAAACAACAACGAAGAAGAAGATGAAGAAGAAGAAGAAGAAGAAGAAGAAAAACAACAACGAAGAAGAAGAAGAAAAACCACAGCGGAGAAGAAGATGAAGAAGAACAAGAAGAAGAAGAAGAAAAAGAAGAAGGAGAAGGAGGAGGAGGAGGAAGATAAAGGTAAGAGGAGTTGAAAGAGGTCCTCCTCAAAACAACTCAATATCAGCCTATAGTAGGAGAATATGCGGATGTTCCTTTCCTTTGAGCCACTTTACTAGGTTTGACAGAAAGTCAGAGATTACTTGAACAAATTCTTCTTCTTTCAAGTCCAATTTCACAAGCTCAACAATCTTTGTGCAGTATTCGTCTCACTGGCGGCTCATGCCCAAGAAATAGGTGAAGTGCTGTACAGTGAAAGATACGCACACTTCACCTGTTTCGTGGGCATGAGCCGCCCACGATTAGTCATGAATCAAACTCTTTGATTTGAAACAATACTCAAAGAATCACAGATGAAAACTCATAAAAAAGGAAACATTCATCATAAAAAAACTATAAAGAATATAGCATAGCTGACGTCAGAGTTTAGTCTGTCTTTTGTACAGTCTGTCCAAGCAAAGAAGACCCTCTGGTAAGATGGGGAAATGACTCCAGCTTGGTCAATATTTGTTCAAGAATTATAAATATGGTCTTAATAGTAGATCACATTGTTTCCTACAATTTGATCTCAAATTTATAATTTTTGAACCAATATTGGCCAAGCTTGAGTCATTCTCCAATCTTGCCAGAGGGTCTTCTTTGCTTGGACAGACCATACGTGATGCACTGGCGGCTCGTGCCCACAAAATAGGTGAAGTGCTGTACAGTAAAAGATACGGGCACTTCACCTGTTTCGTGGGTACGAGCCGCCAGTGACGTGATGTAACCTACGAACAGCTGATATAAAGCATCTTTTATCTGTTTCGGATTCAAGAAATAATGATCTAGTTATATCTAAATTAAAATTTTAATTGAGAACATCAGCTGTTAGAGCGTACAAGGAGCAGACGAAATTGCCTTAATTTTTGACATCAGCTATATTATAGATGAATATTATGGAACAGGAATTAATTCAACAGAACTCATTGAGCGAAACCAGTCAAAATTCATAAAACAGAAAGGAAATTCAATCCTATTTCATTCCAAAAACCCAAAACCGCTACAAAAACCTAGCCTGCAGTTGAAAAACCACAATTTATTCCATTCCCAAAATAATTATTACTCGGGAACGGTGTGAATTAAAACATAGCCCGAGGTTGTATAAGCGACATTTCATTTTTACATATTTTCAAAGCAATTATTCTAATTTAGCGTGAATATAGAGGCTGAAAAAGTAATGAAATTTTCACACACATTTCAATTAGACACTTGTTGAGTGAAATATGACGTCACTAAAGCGGTGGAAAGTGCTGATTTGGCGAATATTGCGACAGCAAGGCAAAGCGTCATTCAACAGACATCTACTGAATAATTTACATATTTTTCACACGGTAATTTATTTCTCTTTCCCTCTTTTCTTTTCTTTTTTTTCTCTCACTCAATCACTCTCTCTCTCTCATTTTCTTCCTCTCTCTCCCACACATTTTCATCTGTCCTATTTCATGCTCCGTTTATTACAGAGTCTGCTGTCATTTTTCGAAAATTGTTGCAACAAAATTTATCGTATTCGCAATGAGAAATTTCATGAAGCTCGCCTATAGTCTGTCCAAGCAAAGAAGACATTCCGGCCAGATGAAAAAATACTCAAGCTCGGTCAATATTGGTTTAAAAATTATAAATCTAGTCTCAAATTGTAGAAAGACATTCTGATCTACAATTTAAGAGAAAAAATTTGTATTTTTTGAACAAATATTGACCGAACAGGAGTCACTTTCCCATCGTGCCGGAATGTCTTCTTTCCTTGGACAGACTGTACCATATTATGAATAATTCCGTCTCGATTTTAGGCCTGAAGAATGAATGCTATTCACGAATCATTTCCGAATGTGACAAGAAACGTTTCTTGTGAATTTCACCCTGTACATTTCGGAGAAAGCGCTGCATAATAAAAGTTAATATATTTCATTTTATAATATACGATGAGGACTGATATTACTACTGACGTTTTCGAGGAATGTGACAGTTACAATGAAATGAATCACAATGTCGTTTAAAGGAATTTTATGTAGGAAAACAAATATACCGCCTACTTTCAAAGCAGTATTGCCTTACAAAAATCCGTTCCCACAAAAAGAAATTCTTTTTTCTATTTATGTCAGCATCATAACAACATAAATTCATAATACATTATTTTACAATACATTTTTTTCATAATACATTAATAGAACACCACTATAGGGCTCGAGAAGTTCCTATAGTAGATAGTAGATAGGAGATCGACCCCGATCTCCGGTGGTCGAAATATGAACTTCACAGCAACAATAGCGATGTCGATATATTATTGACACGGTTTTGGGATATTATTCGATTTTATCATTGAATTATAAATAATATCGTAAAGCTATAAATTAGGAATAGGCCAAGCATGAAGGATTTGGAAAAGAAGAAGAAGAAGAAGAAGAAGAAGAAGAAGAAGAAGAAGAAGAAACTGAAAACTGTCATCACAGAATCAGTATTTTTTAAGATAAAGTCTCTCCACCTCAAATCGCATTTCAACTTAACATCGAACAGACAAACTTATAAAATCATTGTTCTATCTCATCAACGATGTTAGTCGTAAAAGTTTACCGACTTTTTACACCACCACTGTACTATGAATAGAAAGTATTATGCTCCATAAAAGTTCAGTATAAAAGAGAGAGAGAGATTCAGATTCATTTACTTTATTTATGTAAATTACAAAAATACATCGGCTCAAATCCTATATTATGCAAATTAAAAATGATACTAATTACATCGCTCGTTTTAATAACTAAGTATGGACTATTAAAGACTATATGAGAACTTACGAGAATGATTGAAATGTAGGATTTAATAATTATGTTAACGGTATTGTAACTGATGCTGTAATTACATAAAAAGGCGGAGTTTGGACATATAAGTGTCCATTCTTGGAGAGGAATGCTCAAGAACATACCTCCCATTAACACTCAACCAAGTGAGAGCGAGAGAGAGAGAGAGAGAGAGAGTGAGAGGGAGAGCAAGTCTTCGTTTCTGATCGTAACTGCAAACTGCAGTTTAAGACGAGCTGTAGTTATTATCAAAGTTTAAGGTATTAAATAAAGGCAATATGCAGCCCGGAAACTGGGTTATAAAGAGATTCCTTTCTCTTACACTGGCGGCTCGTGCCCACGAAATAGGTGAAGTACCCGTATCGTTTACTGTACAGCACTTCACCTGTTCCGTGGGCAAGTTGCTCACTCAATTTCCCTTTCTCTCACTCTCTCTATAATTCTCTCTTTCACAAACTTATTATTCTACAACGTAAAATGACCTCTAGTCATTTTACAATTTTGAATTTTATCTTCTTCGATTCTCTAATCTTCATTTTCGTATCTTTTGTCTTCCTTAGCATCTTTCCACAACTTTTCCACTTCTCCTATTATTATATTTTTATATTTATATTTGATTTGATATTTTGATATGATATTTGATTTGATATTTTTATCATGATAATGATTTCAGAAACATTATACAGGGTGTTTCAGGAGGAATGTGCAATACTTCTCAGGCTGATTCCTCACACCAAGTAGACAAAAAAGTTCCATGGGACCAACCCCCAAAAACGCTTTGTTACCGAAATAACAATCGCGGAAAATTGAGATTTTTCAAAAAAATTAATTTTTCTAGTTTTCTAGAGGCTTTAGTGAGGTTCTAAAATAAGCAATTCCCATGTAAAATTGACTGAGAAATTCAATGAAACCAGTTCCAAGTCTGTAACTTAAACGGTTATTGAGATAATTGGAAAAATATGGTAAAAAACGCCATTTTTCAACAATAAGGGTTATTTACCCTTAATAATCGTAAAATTGACAAAAAATAACACAAGTGACAAATTTGTGCTTGGTAGCGATTTTGCGATTTTTGATCGCCATTTCTGAGATTTGGGTAAGATCTACACAATCGCCGCCATTCAACTTTTTCTTCAGAATCCGACTCTCTTCAACTTCCATTGATAAAAAATACAATTTCATGACTCCTTATCCAGTTATAACCCTTATTGGTGAAAAATGGCGTTTTCTAGCATATTTTTCCCATTTATCTCAATAACCGTTTAAGTTACAAACTTGGAACTAGTTCCATTGAATTCCTCAGCTAATTTTACATGGGAATTGATTTTTTTAGAACCTCAGTAAAGCCTCTAATAAATTAGAAAAATTAATATATTTTGAAAAACCTCAGTTTTCCGCCATTGTTATCTCGGTAACAAAGCGTTTTTGGGGGATGGTCCGATGGAACTTTTTTGTCTACTTGGTGTAAGGAATCAGCCTGAGAAGTATTGCACATTCCCCCTGAAACACCCTGTATAATTTGAACGACAACTCTAATTGACAACATCAGCTGTTGGAGCGCACAAGGAGCAGACGACACCGCCTTACGTCCTTTTTGGTGTCAGTTGTAACTTGTGCGATTAGAAATATAGGTTACAAAAAATTTGCTCATTAGTTCCAAGACAAGGTATAGTCTGTCCAAGCAAAGAAGAGCCTCTGGCAATATGAGAAAATTACTCCAGCTCGGTCAATATTGGTACAAAAATTATTGATTCTTTCTGAAATTGTAGATCAGAATGTTTCCCACAACTGAGACCGAATTGATCATTTTTGAACCAATATTATTCGAGCTTGAGTCATTTTCTCTTCTTCCTAGAGGCTCTTCTTTGCTTGGACAGACTAGCAACAGTTCTTACAGAAAAAAAAATTATAACTTTTGCGAGCTCACCCTTTCCATAGCATAGATTTGTTATTAAAAACGGTTGAAATTTTGTAATCTAGGATAAGGATTACCCCAATAACTGTGCTATTCCCTCAAATTTCATTCCATGTCACCCCTATGAAGTTATAGATTATGACATGGGAAAAATGAAAAATAACCGAAAAAATCGAATCTTGTATCGTATGCAGTGACGTCAGACCGTTGAAATAGTTGGCCTCTTCACTTTGCATAAGCCATAACACATACGGGAATACAGTCTGTCCAAGCATAGAAGACATTCTGGCAAGATTGGAAAATGACTCTAGCTCGCTCAATATTGGTTCAACTCAAGTTATAAGTTTGGTCTCAAATTGTAGGAAACATTCTATTCTACAATTTTAAAAACAATTTATGATTCTTGAACCAATATTGACTGAGCTGGAGTCACTTTCCCATCTTGCCAGAATGTCTTCTTCGCTTGGACAGACTTTATCAATTTATTTTCCCATCTGTATGGAAAACAAGCCGCACTGGACATGCTAACACACTATTTCCATTTCTACAACCCCCCCCCCCACCCCCTTCTAACTATTGTAAATAGGGGGGTTGGGGGTTTTTGCCCCCGACCCATTATTTCAACACCTTTTTTTGCTATTGTCGGCTTGAAACTTTGTACTCATACCCTTACCTCCCTAAATCTTATTCTTCTTCTTCCATCTTCCCTTCTTCTACTTCTTCCTCACCTTTTTCTTCTCCTTCCATCTTCCCTTCTTCTACTTCTTCCTCACCTTTTTCTTCTCCTTCCTCCTCCTCTTCTTCTACTTCTTCCTCCCCTTCTTCTTCTTCTTCTTCTTCTTCTTTTTTCTTCTTCTTCTTCTTCTTCTTCTTCTTCTTCTCCTCCTTCTTTTTCTTATTCTTCTCCTCCTCCTTCTTCTTTTTCTCCTTCTTCCTCTTCTTCTCCTCCTATAGCATTTATTGTTTTGATATTGTGCTTTCTCTCTTATAGCACACTTTAAATTAAATTCTACTAAATTTCATTTCTTTCTTCCTTGTATTTCCACTGGATCCTTATTTTCTCTCCCTCACCTATATACAGTCAATAACAATAATTATCATAATATTTCTTTTTACAATTCTGCTTCTATCTTTTGACCTTTGGATATTTCATTCACACAATCGAATTAAAATGATTTGGGAGGAAAAAAAACAGACTTTGCCCTCACAATTCATTTCCAAAATTTTAGGAAACGTTAATGAAGTCCATAACCTTATATGATATTAGATCACTGTTGATCATCAGATAATAATAATAATTCTTCAGATAATTAATCAGATATCACATCATCCCTATGTATTTTTTTTTTGTTTCAAACCTTAGCTTGTACTATAATGTTCATATTATAATTAATTATCTCTATGATGTAACTTTTTTGTTTCAAACCTTAGCTTGTACTATAATGTTCATATTATAATTAATTATCTCTATGATGTAACTTTTTTGTTTCAAACCTTAGCTTTCACTCTGTTGATTTTTATATTATCAACGATTTTATTTTAATAAATATGTTAATAGACTCGTCAAATATTTGCGCTACAATACCGTAGCTGACAAGGAATTATCCCAATGCAGGTTTCTATAAAAAGTGAACGTTCAGTTATAGGTCATTCTGAGACGATCATAATTTTCTTTTTTCCGTTCTCGACAAAATTTGATTTTTTCTGCTCAATTTGACCATTTTTTTTTTTAATTGTTGAAGAAGTATAATTAATACTTCTAGACCTATACTACTGCTACCACTATTTGATTTCAAATTTGAATTTAATGTATTACCTACATGACACGTGTTACGCTAATTTGCAATATCAGAGTAATTAGTCTATTTCCTGTGGTGTAACGCTCACTGACGTCCAATTTTCTGCAACGAAATTTGCAAGATATCAGTTTTCACACGAGAATTTGTAAATATTATTTCAACGTCAGTCTTGAATCCGAGGTACTCTGGTGGGAAATCGGATCTATTCCCTAGTTCTCGGGTTTCTTGTGGCGCATAAATTTTTCTGTATTAAGGTTGCGCAAGAGTTATCTTGTAGATGAAATTTGAATAGATGACGTCAAAAAGTCACGTGGTTTTGTCTACTCCCTTTGTTGTTGTCAATAATTATTAGACTTAATAAAATATCTAATTATTTGAGTTGTCATATAGCTATACCGAGATGATGTTATTGAAATCAGAAGAGACAATAGATGCTTTGCATCTGCTGTTAAAGTCTGTCCAAGCAAAGAAGAGCCTCTGGCAAGATGAGAAAATGACTCTAGCTAGTTCAATTCTGGTTCAACAATTATAAATGTGTTCTCAAATTGTAGAAAACATTCTCTTCTACAATTTAAGACGAAATATACAATTTTTGAACCAATATTGACCGAGCTGGAGTCAATTTCCCATCTTGCCAGAGGGTCTTCTTCGCTTGGACAGAGTATACCACTTATTTTGTACGTGTTCCACTTTTTTCCTTATCTTCCCTCTCATCTTCTTCTTCTTCTTCTTCTCCTTCTTCTTCTTCTTCTCCCTCATCTTCTTCTTCTTCTTCTCCTCCTTCTCCTTCTTCTTCTTCTTCTCCCTCCTCTTCTTCTTCTTCTTCATTTTCTTCTACTTCTTCTCCTCCTCCTCCTACTCATTCTTCTTCTTCATCTCCTCCTCCTTCTCCTCCTTAACCTCCTCCTCCATTCTTCTTCTTCTTCTTCTTCTTCTTCTTCTTCTTCTTCTTCTTCTTCTTCGTTGTTTTTCTTCTTCTTCTTCTTCTTCTTTCTCTTGTTCTTTTTTTCCTTCTTCTCATTTTTTTCTCATTTTTCATCTTCTTTCTCTTGTTCTTTCTTTCCTTCTTCTTCTTCTAGCTTAAAATAACTCTATCTCGGCCAATATTGGTTCAAAAATCATAAATGTGTTCTCAAATTATATAAAAAATTCTCTTCTACAATTCAAGACGAAGTTTGTACCAATATTGACCGATCTGGAGTCATTTTCTCATCATGCCAGAGGCTCGTCTTTGCTTGGACAGACTATAGTAGGTACAGAGACCATATTTATAATTTTTGAATCAATATTGACCGAGCTGGAGTCATTTTCTCATCTAGCCAGAATGTCTTCTTTTCTCGACCTTGTCTGTGTTAATATGACACGTATAAAAGTTTGAAAACAAGGTATAAAAGGCGTTGAGAATGATGGGTAAAGTCTAGGTTGGAAATCTCCCGATGTCTGCCGTTAAAGTGTTGATAAAATGATTTATATCGAAAAGTTTCATTATAGTGCACAAGTTTATAGGCCTGCTGTTTGAGCCGCGCAATGAAAATTGTTACAGCGCCATTCTCTGTACTCCGCCGCTATACAATGGAGGTTTAGTTCGCGATAGCTGAGAAGATACGCGTTACAACACATTTTTCATTTGAACGGCGTGTCTTCTCAGCTTGCGCCAACTATCGAGGTAATGCTATAGTCTGTCAAGCAAAGAAGACCCTCTGGCAAGATGGGAGAATGACTCAAGCTCGGTCAATATTGATTCAAGTATTCTTAATTTTGTCTCAAATTGTAGGAAACATTCTAATCTATAATTTAAGACCAAATTGATGATTTATGAATCAATATTCACCGAGCTGGAGTCATTTTCCCATCTTGCCGGAGGCTCTTCTTTGCTTGGACAGACTGTACAAGAGTAAAAGACACACACAAGTGGAAAGCCAATTTATTACGGAAGGTGTTGGTAGTCTGTCGAAGTAAAGAAGACATTCTGGCAAGATGGGAAAATGACTCCAGCTCGGAGAAAAATTGCTTCAAAAAATATGAATTTGGTCTCAAATTGTAAGAAAAGTTTTGTTCTACAATTAGAGACCACTTTTTCTATTTTTGAACCAATATTAACCGAGTGTGAGTAATTTTTTTATCTTGTCAAATTGTCTTCTTTGCTTGGACAGACTGTAGGGGGGTATGGTTAAAGGGAGGGGTCACGTGGTGGTATTGAAGATTTACGGCAGCTATCTTTTTATGGTAATTCATAAAAATTGGAACAGAAAGATGATGAAGAGAGAGAGAGAGTGAAAGATTGAGAGCGAGTGAAAGAGCTGGAACATGAAATAACAATTGAATAATCTGAAATAACAGTTTTATTTAGATGGTTTTTTTTCAATTGTTGTTCCGTATGTTGTTTCAGATTGAAATTAGTATCTAATATGAAAAGTGATTAAAAAATTCTTTAATTTCCCCTTGGGGTTCGCTTAGTAGGTACGTACCCTGAAGACAGGAAAGATTTAGAATTTTGTTGCAATATAGAATGATGCTTTTTAATTTTGTTACATTACACTGAAATACGGAACATTCATACATAAATTACTTTGTTCATTCAAGTACTGAATTATTGACTGAAATTAAAGGTCTGCACTGGCGGCTCTTGCCCACGAAACAGGTGAAGTGCTGTACAGTAAAAGATACGAGCACTTCACCTGTTTCGTGGGTACGAGCCGCCAGTGAAGGTTTGTCTATTGAGACAAGTTTTAATAACATTTATTTGAAAAAAAACCAAGTACTGAAGAATGAATCATGTGTACTTGAATTCAATTGGAATATACCACTTTATGTTTTCTTCAAGGCCTATCTTGAAAGTGAGAAATAGAATATTCTTATAATTATAAGTTAGTGGGGAAAATTACTTATAATCATTATTGGTACTCATCTTACTCACAAGTTCAAACACTAAATACTATGAATCGTGCATTTCCATGCAAACCGGCTCAAAGCTCAGCTCGCCTCCTATTGGTCGCCCCACTCCCAGAAGACCACGCCTCCAGTTCGACACGCCCTCGCCCAATCACAAGCTAGCATTGCAGTGGAACTGAATCATCGTGTTGGTTCACTATTTCCCAAGAGATGGCGTTAGTTAACTTCTCAGGTTTCACAACATCAGTATTCAATCTTCAAGTTTCATTATTTGATACAAATAGGTGTTTGAGGGAAAATTTGTTGGACTACTAGTATGTTATATTCAAGATGATTCGAATAAGTGTTTGATAGAACATTCCTTCACATTCCAACACCACTATGAATCACTGGCGGCTCGTACCCACGAAACAGGTGAAGTGCCCGTATCTTTCACTGTACGGCACTTCACATGTTTCGTGGGCACGAGCCGCCTGTGCTATAAATAGTGAGTGGTGTATCAGACCTATGCAAGTTGAAGTGGAATTTTGAATAATTTCGTATAAAATACGGTGCGATATGATAAGAAGGCGATTAACACACATATATAGAGTGCAATATGATAAGATGGCGACCCTACAGACATACCGTCTATATACCGTATAGATCTATAATAAGTAGTATCGTTCTATATACCTATAAGACATACCGTATATAAAGTCTGGTTGAGCAAAGAAGACATTCTGGCATTCCAGGAAAATGACTCCAGCACGGTCAATATTGGTTCATAAATTACAAAAATTGCTCTCAAAGTGTAGAGCGTACTTTTTCCTACAACTTAAAACAAAATTTATAACTTTCGAACCAATATTGACAAGGCTGAAGTCATTTTCCAATCTTTCCAGAATATCTTCTTAGCTCGACCATTATATTAGCAGACTATTATACCATTCCCCATCCACTGCTTGAAACTCCATCCTCTCTAGGGAGTTTAGCGGGTCTTCTGCCTAAAATATGAAAATTTCCCTTTTCCCCCCTCACTCCCACACAGGAAGCCTACGTGATAACGTTCATCTTCCTGGTGATAACCATATCTGAATCTCCAGTGGTTTGCCAACAACCGTACCTCTACCGAAATAAAGGTAGTCCGTCCAAGCAAAGAAGACATTCTGGCAAGATGGGAAAATGACTCCAGATCGGTCAATATTGGTTCAAAAATTACATTTTTGATCTCAAATTTAAGAGCTGAATGTTTTCTATAATAAGAGAACAAATTTATAATTTTTCAATTGATATTGAGTGAGCTGGAGTCATTCTCCCATCTTGCCAGAATGTCTTCTTTGCTTGGACGGTATGTAAGCACTTGTATCATTGGAGATAGGGGCTTTTCTCTTAATATTCAGTGGGATACTTTTGTACTTTACAGACGAGAATCATCTGTACAGGAATATGTCTGAGAGAATATCTTAAGTCTATCCAGGCAAAGAAGACCCTCTTTTAAGATAGGAGAATGACTCAAGTTCGGTCAATATTGGTTCAAAATTTATCAATATGATCTCAAATTATAGGAAACAATTCGATCTACTATCAACACAACATTTATAGTTCTTGAACGAATATTGACCAAGATTGAGTCATTTTCCCCATCTTGCCAGAGGCTCTTCTTTGCTTGGACAGTCTATAACTATCTATGAATAATTGTCTAAAGATAAGTCTCATAGTTATTGCTATCTAAAAACTTGAGCAGAATATTATCTAATAATTCATTATTTCCACCAATTATATATAATTTTCAAATACTAATGAACTATACCTATACCTATAGAAGTTCATAGATATAGCTGACGGCAATAAGTTAGGCGGCTTCGTTTGCTCCTTGTGCGCTCCAACAGCTGATGTTGTCAATTGGATTACTAATTTGCTATAAAAGAGACAATAGATGCTTTACATCAGCTGTTAGTAGACTACATAACATAAAAGAGACATACAAAACTGCCCAACTTTTTAGCGTCAGCTATAGGCCTAATAGATTACTGATGAATATTAATGAACAAACTATTCAGTCAAAAATAATGCTAACAAGAATCATTCTGTGAAATCTAGATTTGTTCAGTGATTCATTTTCGTCGATTTTTTCGAATTTTCATTCGTATTTCCATACATGTCTCGCAATAACAAAATATCCACCCACTTTCAAAATCTAAAAATACTTCATAACAACGAATACCATTGAACAAACTCAACGACAACCAAGTTCAGTAGAAAAATAGGATTCATCAAATGTATAGTCTGTCCAAGCAAAGAAGATCCTCTGGCAAGATGAGAAAATGACTCCAGCTCGGTCAATATTGGTTTAAAAATTATCAATTTGATCTCGAATCGTAGGAAACAATTAGATCTACTATAAAGACCACATTTATAATTCTTGAACAAATCTTGAACAAGCCGGAGTAATTTTCCCATCTTGCCAGAGGGTCTTCTTTGCATGGACAGACTATATCAACACAGTACACAAACCCACATTGTCAGTTATCTACAACTCATAACGCCTACAATGCCATCAATTTACGGTATATAGTTATAATACGGTATATAGTTGTCCAAACAAAGAATACATTCTGGGAAGATGGGAAAGTGACACCAGATCGGCCAATGTTGGTTAAATCATTATAAATTTGATTTCAAATTGTAGATCAGAATGTGTTCCTACAATTTGAGACCAAATTTATAATTTTTGAACCAATATTGATCGAGCAGGAGTCATTTTCCTATCTTGCCAGAATGTCTTCTTTGCTTGGACAGACTATGGTCCCAGAACCCACAATTATATACAGCTATAATAGTAATGTATTCGGGACCATCTCGTTATACAGTACCTTTCTATTGATTAGTTGGACGATTCTAAGAACTCTACATATTTATTCATTAATAAATTATAACAATTATCTATAATGTTAGATATCTGGAGGAGAATGATGGATCTGAAAGAGGAAATCTAGGCTTAGCCTGTACATATATATCTATATATCCACCATTTCAATCATCGACTAGTATTCTATCGTTAGCTGGTGAGATCATTGAGTAAGCAGTCACATTCTACGATCACTGTATATTTTTAGTTTATATTTCTGACAATATATCTATTTACAATGCTCATTATTAGAAATGGAGATCGTTAGTCTATATTACTATGTTATAGCAATGTAATATACATTGTCTCTGGTTATAGTCTGTCCAAGCAAACAAGACATTCAGGCAAGATCGGAAAATAACTCCAGCTCGGTCAATATTGGTTCAAAAATTATGAAGTTGTTCTCAAATTGTAGGAAACATTCTGATCTACAATTAGAGGCCAAATTAATATTTTAATTAGAGGCCAAATTAATATTTTTTGAATCAATATTGACCGACCTGGAGTCATTTTCCCATCTTGCCAGAATATCTTCTTTCAGTCATACACAGATCGCTGGTCAGATGATCATGTTGATGTCTGAATGGCATTTTACGCTGTTACGCTTCTCCACCCTCACACAGGGTGCACTCTATTGTATTCGTAGTCATCATTATTATAATGGTCGCATCCAATAGGGAGAACCACACAGAGAGAGAAGAAGAAGAGCAACAAAAAGAAGAAGAAGGAGAAAGAGAAGGAGGAGAAGAAAAAGAATGAGAATAATAATAATAATAAGATGAAGAAGAAGAGAGAATAAGAAGAAGAAGGTGAATAATAATTATTATAATAATAATAAGAAGAAGAAGAAGAAGAAGAAGAGGAGGAGGAAGAAGAAGAGAGAAGAAAAAGAATGGAGAGGAAGAAGAAGAAGGCGTGGGAAAAGAAGAACAAGAAGAATAAGAAGAAGATGAAGGAGGAGGAGGACGAGGAAGAGGGTGGGGGAGAAGAAGAAGAAGAAGAAGAGAGGAGAAGGAGAAGAAGAAGAAGAAGAAGAAGGAGGAGAAGAAGGAGAAGAAGAAGTAGAAGAAGAAGAAGAAGATGAAGAAAAGAAGAAGAAGAAAAAGAGAAGAGGAAGAAGAAGGAAAAAAGGGAAGAAGAAGAGAGAAGAAGTAGAAGGTGAAGGAGGAGGAGGAGAAAAATAAGTAGAATAAGAAGGAAGAGGAGAAAAAATAAGAAGAATAAGAAGGAGGAGTAGGAGGAGGAAAAAAGAAGAAGGAGGAGACGGAGAAGAAGAAGATGGAGGAGGAGGAGGAGGAGAAGAAGAATAAGAATAAGAAGACGTATAAAGAAGAGAGAGAAGCAAGTAGAGAGTACAAAGAGAAGAAAAGACATCTTCTTGTCCGTTTTTTTGTAGAGAGAAAGATAGAAATGAGAGAAAGAGAGAGAGAAATGTAGAAAGATAAAGAGATGGATTGCTATGTAGATGCTATGATTGGACTACTATGTAGTAGAGAGATGAATTGGAAGAGAGGAGAAAGAAATGCAAGAGAAAGAAAAGAGAGAGTCAGAAATAGTGGAAGAAGATGTGAGAAACAGTGAAAGAGGAGGTAAAGAGAGAGAGAGAGAAATAGAATAGAGTAGAATGGCTGCCTTTATTCGATATCCTGTGGGGGCGAAGTTAGGGAGCAGCAGGCCCTCTCGATAACTTAAACCTCTACTACATTCCTATACAGTGTGTTTCAGGTCAGGAGGAATGTGCAATACTTCTTAGGCTGATTCCTTACACCAAGTAGACAACCTCACTAAAGCCTCTAAAGAATTAGAAAAATAATATATTTTGAAAAATCTCAATATTCCGCCATTGTTATCTCGGTAACAAAGCGTTTTTGGGGGTTGGTCCCATGGAACTTTTCTGTCTACTTGCTGTAAGGAATCAGCCTGAGAAGTATTGCACATTCCTCCTGAAACACTCTGTATAAATACTAAACATCAATTTAAAAAAAAGAATACTTAGAATACTATTGAGTACCATGTTGAAATAAGGATAACAAAAGATTTAATAGAGAGAAAGAGAAGAGAGAGAGTGAGAGAGAGATAGAGATGGTGTGAGGGTGGAAGAGACAGATGAAGGGAGAGAAAGTATTCGAGAGAGAGAGGACGCCAAACTTATATTTTCGTCATTTCGGCAAAAACCCCACGTCCGGCTGAGACCCGTAGTGCGCCCTTGGAGGTTCATGGTGGGGGTGGAGGGGGATAAGGAGTGGGGTTCTCATATCACTTGCAGCTATAATAATGTGCATCCATTGTATTGTGGGTCAAGTTTAACAACGTCATAAAAGTGATGTACAGTATTCATGGTCATATAATGACGGATTATGGTCATTTCTGGTATGACAAGATGCGTACATTATTTGATAAGAAGACCAAGTAGGCTATTACATCCAAGTTATTGGAGGTATAGTGTGTCCAAGCAAAGTAGAGCCTCTGGCAAGATGGGAAAATGACTCAAGCTCGGTCAATATTGGTTCAAAAATTATCTATTTGATATCATATTGTAGGAAACAATTTGATCTACTTTTAAGACCACATTTATAATTATTGAAGGAGTATTGGCCGAGCTTGAGTCATTTTCCCATCTTGCCAGAGGGTCTTCTTTGCTTGAACAGACTATAACCTACTAAAATGTTCTAGTGTCTGATTTGTCTCTATTCTAATGTTCTATTGTCTAATGTACTAAATATTATCTGGGCATAGTCAGTAAGAATAGAATGAAACTGTTCTATTTTCACTAAGCTCGATGACATTTTCAATTGACAACACCAGCTGTTGGAGCGCACAAGGAGCAGATGAAACCGCCTTACGTTTCAGCGTTAGCTATACCACCAATAGAAGACTGAAAATCAGTAGATCTTAGGGTAAGAATAATAAAAAAAAGTGAGGCTTAGGATTAAACTTAGGCTAGAGGTCAATACTTTACTATGATGAAGAAGAAGGAGAAGAAGAAGAACGGAGGAGAAGAAGAAGAACGGAGAAGAAGAAGAAGAATAAGAAGAACGGAGAAGAAGAAGAAGAACGGAGAAGAAAGAACGGAGAAGAAAGAAGAAGAACGAAGAAGGAGAAGAAGAAGAAGAAGAAGAAGAAGAAGAAGAAGAAGAAGAAGAAGAAGAAGAAGAAGAAGATGGAGAAGAAGATGGAGAGTTAGGAGAATAAGGAAATACATAAACACAGAGGAAAACACATAAGGAATTCCATACCGGAAGATTCATGAACCTATTTCATCAAAATTATGCTCAAGAGAGAAAAGAATCAAGTAAACATGCATAGGCCTAATTTGGAACTGCGTTCAATGCTTTCATACGGGTGGATTGTGCCTACGATGCGACGTTGCCATATTATTAGAGCAGGGCCTTCAATAGTCTATTGATCCTTCTATTTAGATCTTATTGATCTATTCTATTTTCCGTCTAGGGCCTTCTATTTAAATCGATTGATCGATTAAATGTAGGTTTTCAGTAGTTTTGAATTTCCTGTCTCCCCATACAGCAACAGTTTTGTACAGAGGATAGACCATTATTAATGAAAAGTAAGCAAAGCATAATTTATCAAAAATCACTTTGTAGAGTACTCACTGATCCCTCCCATAACCTTTTCACGCAGCCAGAAACCTTTTTTCTTGAAGGTTTTCTAAAATAAAAGGTTTTCTTTTCAGAAAGGTTTCTAAAAATATTCTCAGCACACCTGTTCTCCGGTATTATGATGGAAATCAAGGAAAAATTATTGGTCTCACTTACACTGTGACGTGATCATTTTATATTATTCATACGCGCGCGTTCTATTCTCAATGTACTCCTATGTATGGGGAAGTTGAGTAGGGTTGTCATGTGTGAGGTGAAGAAGAAGAATAAAGGAGACAGAGAAGAGGAAGAAGAAGAAAGAACAGGAGAAGGAGAGGAAGAAGAAGAACAGGATGAAGAAGGAGAAAGAGGAGGAGAAGAAGAAGAAGAGGAAGAAGAAGAAGAAGAAGAAGAAGAAGAAGAAGAAGAAGAAGAAAAGGAGAAGATAAGGGTGAAAAGAAGAAGAAAAAGGAAAAGAATAAAAAGAAGATGAAGAGGGAGAAGAAGAAGAAGAGAGAAGAAGAAGAAGAAAGAAGGAAAAAGAAGAAAGGTGAAAAGAAGAAGAAAAAGGAGAAGAAAGAAGAAGAAGAAGAGAAGAAGAAGAAAAAGAAGAAGAAAAGAAGAGAAGAAGGAGAAGAAGAAGAAGAAGAAGAAGAAGAAGAAGAAGAAGAAGAGAAGAAGAAGAAGAAGAAGAAGAAGAAGAAGAAGAAGAAAGAAGAAGAGAAGAAGAAGAAGAAGGAGAAGAAGAAGAGAAGAAGAAGAAGAAGAGAAGAAGAAGAAGAAGAAGAAAGAAAAGAGAAGAAGAGGAGAAAGAAAAGAAGAAGAAAAAGAAGAAGAAAAGAGGAAGAAGAAGAAGAAGAAGAAGAAAGAAGAAGAAAGAAAAGAAGAAGAAAGAAGAAGAAGAAGAAGAAGAAGAAGAAGAAGAAAAGAAGAAGAAGAAGAAGAACAAGAAAAGAAGAAAAATAAGTAAAAGAAGAAGAAGAACAGGAAGAAGAAGAAGAAGAAGAAGAAGAAGAAGAAGAAGAAGAAGAAGAAGAAGAAGAAGAAGAAGAAGAAGAAGAAAGAAGAAGAAGAAGAAGAAGAAAAGAAAGAAGAAAAAGAAGAAGAAGAAGAAGAAGAAGAAGAAGAAGAAAAGAAAGGAGAAAAAAGATAGAAGTGATGTGAAGCGTAAAAGCGATCATCCACACGATTGAGGTTTTCGTATAGAATTCATTCTTCAGCAGCAACTCAGATCAGACCAGCCACTCTACTACAAAATGGAGGTACAGTCTGTCCAAGCGAAGAAGACCCTCTGGCAAGATGAGAAAATGACTCCAGCTCGGTGAATTTTCAATTTTTCAATCAATATTGACTGAGCTGGAGTCATTTTCCCATCTTGCCAGAATATGTCTTTTTTACTTGGACAGACTATAGAATACCTTCTCCTCTTTATCCTCTTACATCCCCCACTTCACCTCACAATAATTTCTTCACCACTTTTTTGCTTTCTCTCCCTCTTCATTCATCATCATTTTCCTTTCATTCCATAATACTATATTCACCTTATTTCTTTTCACTTATATACCATGCATTACCCGTATTGAAAATCCGGACAGAATAATCAATTCATTCTTTCTCTGGAGCACACTCATGAATGGATGGGATCGCTCCATTCATTCGGAGAAGCTGCTCCACCGAATTTTCTTCTCAAATTATTCTTCTCTTTTTCTTCTCACAAGCTTTCCTTCTTCCATTCTCCTTCGTCCAATTCTTCCCCCTTATTTTCTTCATTTTGATCGACATCACAGGCGGTTCGTACCCACGAATAATGTGAAGTGCTGTATGGTTAAAGATACGGGCACTTCACCTGTCGATGGTCACGAGCCGCCAGTAATTGACATCAAGTCTTCTATTTTTCTTTCCTGCTTCTAAACTTCTATTCATCTGTTCATCGGTATTAGCATAGACGGAGTATACTTATTCATTGATAGATAAAATGAAAAATCATATACCCTTTTAGTGAATTTCATTCGAGAAAATGCACTATTGGTCTTGCCCTGAAAATCGAAAATTTATGATGTGATATATCTTTTACACGTTTCCGAGCCCCTAGAACACGAATTTGATGTCCGTTCAAATTCATATATCTCTATATATATATATTTATATATGTACAGATTCTTGTGAACACAATAACTCCCGAAGGGTTTGTCGGAGAGCGACCAAATTTTGTACAAAAAACATTAGTGTTAATATCTAGGTCAAGTTCGTTAACCAGCCAAATTGGTTCAAGGGTAGGGGTTGAAATTAGGGGATGAAAGTTTAGAAAAATCACTACAAATCGACCAATAACTTGATCGTTTTGAAAATTGGTGTGTATAATACCCCTATTATGCCCTACAATTTGAGCCATCAACGAAAAAATTAATTCGAAAATGGCGGAGAAAATGGCGAATAATATGCCAAAAATGGTGTTTTCATAGGTTTTTCGAAAACGGCACTTTTGAATTCATACCCTGAATAGCTCATTATAAGTCATATGATTTGAGCTATCATAGAATTGCATTTGAAATGCACTCTTTCCCACCGCCAGCTGCCGGAGCGAATTTTTTTTAAAAACATTAGAAGTATTATTTTTTACAGAGATGTTTTGGGTCTAAGCCCATTCTCAATGTGATTAGAATTGGCTTAGACCCAAAACATCTCTGTAAAAAATAATAGCCTGCTTCTAAAGTTTTTTAAAAAATGGTATTTGATTTGTAATTTCAATTAATTTAAATAGCCCTAAGTTTGAAGTTTAATTTTCATATACATATATATATAACTACTATGCCTACGGTATTATATAGAAGTGATCGCTTACCTGGATTTCTGTATACCAAAATTAGGTATAGACTGTGCAAGCAAAGAAGACATTCTGGCAAGATGGTAGAATGACTCCATCTAGGTCAAAATTGATTTAAAAAATTAGTTGTGGGAAACATTTTGTTCTACAATTTGAAACCAAATATATATACTATTATATAAAAGACCACATTGACCGAGCTGGAGTCATTTTCCCATCTTGCTAGAATGTCTTCTTTGCTCGGACAGGCTACTATTCATCTAAGCAGGATTTGACGAAGATATACAGGGTGTTTCAGGAGAAATGTGCAATACTTCTCAGGCTGATTCCTTATACCAAGTTGACAAAAAAGTTCCATGGGACCAACCGCCAAAAACGCTTTGTTACCGAGATAACAATGGCGGAAAATTGAGAAATAGCGATCAAAAATCGCAAAATTGACAAAACATAGCACAAGTAATGAATTTGTGTTTAGTAGCGATTTTGCGATTTTTGATCGCTATTTCTGAGATTTGGGTGAGGTTTACACAATCGCACCCATTTAACTTTTTCTTTAGAATCCGACTCTCTTCAACCTCTATTGATAAAAAATACAAATTTATGATTCCTTATTTAGTTATAACCCTTATTGTTGGAAAATTGCGGTTTTTAAGCATATTTTTCCAATTATCTCAATAACCGTTAGAATTACATACTTGAAACTGGTTCTATTGAATTTCGCAGCTAATTTTACATAGGAATTTATTATTTTTGAAGCCTCTAAAAAATTAGGAAAATTATATTTTGAAAAATCTCAATTTTCCGTCATTGTTATCTCGGTAACAAAGCGTTTTTGGGGGTTGGTCCCATGGAACTTCTTTGTCTACTTGGTGTAAGGAATCAGCCTGAGAAGTATCGCACATTCCTCCTGAAACACTCTGTATAGAGCTGAAGTCAGTAAAGAAATATATTGGTATAGCTGACGTCAAAATGTTAGGCGGCTTCGTCTGCTTCTTGTTCGCTCCAGTAGCCAATTAATCAAAGTTTAATTAGCTTTAGTAGCCGATTGATTTGAATTCCAATCGATTGAATCCCTCTATAATTAATCTACTTTCCCTTACCAATTATGTACGAGAGAGAAGTTTTTCAATTAAAAATTGAAAATAAAATTTGTGAATGGAATAATTTTGTTACACATGTTAATTGTGATTAAAATTTAATTTTCTATTTGAATGTCTACAATGAATATTATAATTTAATCAGTTACATCCAACTTACCAATCAATAGATTGTGTTGCATGTTAATGAAATTATTCATTTTTCTGAGTAATGTCAATATTCTCACAGAAAATTGCTATCACACTCAAAAAATCATTACCTATCAATTTTGAAAGGTGCATTATGAATTTTAAATTAGAAAACTTCAAATGGTTTTTCCAGCAATATAGATTGACTTTTATGATTTTGTATTAATTGATAATCGGAATACTTGATTAAAATTGATATAAATAAATAATAATCGATTACAGCAGTTTTGAACAGTTGTATCTTTTTCATAAAGCTAACAAATTTAATTAACTCGTATTTATTCTTTCATTCAAAAGCTTTCGCATTCAAATTTTTTAACATTTAACATTCTTGGAATGGTATTCATGATATCGGCACTGGCGGCTCGTGCCCACGATACAGATGAAGTGCTGTACACTGAAAGATACGGGCACTTCACCTGTTTCGTGGGTACGAGCCGCCAGTGGATATCGGTGTAAATAATGACAAGCTTGTTGTTTAATCACGTAATTATTCATTCTCGTATCAACTATCAATTAATTTTAAATATAATTTAAAATCTATAATTTAAGTATATAAGAAATGCTTTATAAACAAGAATCACTCCATCGCACCAAATAAATATTCTGTCCAAGCCAAGAAGAAACTCTAGTAAGATGGGGAAAATGACTCCAGCTCGGTCAATATCAGTTCAAATATTATTAGTTTAATTTCAAATCATAGATCAGAACATTTTTTACAATTTGAAACCAAATTTATTATTTTTGAACCAATATTGACCGAGATGGAGTAATTTTCCCAGAACAGAATGACTCCTTTGCTTGGTCAGACTATGCAAGTAAATCCGCCATTTCTAATAACTTAGCATTCTGTGAGTGGGATGACGTAAACGGTTGCTTGCTTCTGATTGGTGGAGAGCTCTATTCGACCAGCCAATAGGATTGCGTGATTGACTGCTGCCTTCCGATTGGTCGCATAGTTTCCCACTCCTCTATGCATTCAACGACATTTTGAAGCTACGTTTGCACTCCACTACGTATTCAACTATTTAACTACATAGCTATATAACTACATAGCTATATGTTGTATAGCTACATAACTACATTACATATAGTTATGTAGCTATATAACTAGCTACATTTGAATCTACAATCTTGGAGCATGGAGATTTCTTCAAAACTTACTACATGTAAGTTGAAGATTAGATGTCAATATTATGAATCGATCCGTTGAAATTTGATTGTCTTTCAACTCTTGGATATATGAATGTATCAGATTATTAAAAATGAAACATACTTGATTGAAAAATTCTAGAATTCACTGGCGGCTCGTGCCCACGAATCAGGTGAAGTGCTCGTATCTTTTGCTGCACAACACTTCACCTGTTTCGTGGGCACGAACCGCCAGTGCTAGAATTGAACAATGATTCAGTAATTTGATGATAATATTAATAATTGGATCCAGCATTACTGAATGATACGAACGATATTTAGAATTCCGATAATTTCTCATTAGAATTCGTTGTGCCAAGCTCTTGAGAGCTCCATTTTTGGAATATTAATTTTCCATCAATAAACCAAAATTAAATTCCAATCTTAATACATTATCAAATTCACATACATTTGACAAATCCAAAGCAACCGGACTCCCAGTTCCTCCTAATATTATTAAATTTACAAACATTGGATAATTTTCAGACTGCAAGTCTCCCAATTCCCCACATCTTAGCTCACATAACAAACTAAATTAATTCCCTTACAGCCCTCAGGGGAATATTTGTTCAGCAATATATTTCGATCGTATGAATAGAACTCGTATCTAGTCTTCTCCCTACCAGTAATCTTTATAAAACAAGGAACAACAAAGCAAGAAGCATCTTCCACTGGCGGCTCGTGCCCACAAAACAGGTGAAGTGCCCGTATCTTTTACTGTACAGCACTTCACCCATTTCGTGTGTAGAAGCCGCCAGTGGCATCTTCTTAAATCGCTCGCGTCGCGCTGAAAAAGCAATAAAATTCGCTAAGATAACGTAGCCTGAGTGGGTTTTTTTTTATTTTCTGGAGTTTCTTGAGGAGGTTGGTAGTATTAGGGAGGGGGAAGGGGTGTTTTTTGGGGGGAGGGGTGGATGGAAAAGGGTTGGGGAATAAATTGGATGTCACCAAAAATCTACGAGTTTTTTGTCCCCGTGAGTGTGACAAGACAGTAAATTGTATTTGTGTGTCACAAGTTGTTACACTGTTGTTACACGTCATGTTACAGCTTTGTAGCACATAAGGACTCGCTGCTGTCAAGATGTTTTACTAGAAATCTATTTGGCGAAGTGGATTGAATTATTTTCGGAGGGCGAAGTGTATTCAATGTGAAAGACACTCCTTTTTTGATAAGAATGATAGAGAACAGAGTCAGTTGGGAAAAGAATGAGATTGGAATATCTAATGCAATAAAAATCAAGTAGTAGTGTAGTACAATGCTTCGCTGTATACACGGTAGCTGAAGAAAAGCACTAGAATTTTTGATAAGATAAGTAATCAGGTCAAGTAGAGATTATTGCTGACCACTGGCGGCTCGTGCTCACGAAACAGGTGAAGTGCTGTATAGTAAAAGATATGGGCACTTCACCTGTTACAAGAATACGAGCCGCCAGTGTTGCTGACGCCAAAAAGAAAGGCGGTTTTGTCTTCTCATTTTGTGCTCAAAAAGATGATGATTTCAATTAGGCTTGTCGATTAGCTGTCAATGCTTATATGATGCTTTTGAATTCAGAATATACGATAGATGATTTACATGAGCTATTAGTAGGTTACATCACGTACAAGAGACAGACGAAACAACTCAAAGTTTTGATGATACCAATACTAGAAGGGATTATATTATTAATGTACATTCTGAGTTTTGAGTTTAAGATCAGGGGCGTCATTCCAAAGTACAAATTTTGGTAGGCGTATTGAAAAATGTCAGAAAGACAAACTCACATTAGACAGACCCATGTTACATTCAATGTTAGTGAGTTATCTCGATTATTTATTGCCAATTGGTTTACTCTGTTTATTTTTTAATTCATCTTTCATTCATATCTTTATTTAGTTATTTCGCATCAAAGAGTACAACAGGCTTCATAGCCCAAAACTGTTCCTCTTAAATTTATACAAACTAACCAAACAAAAAAAGTTATGTCATAAACCATTCCTAAAACACTAAATTTCACACCAAAAGAAAAATCGACAAATTTTGAATTTAAAAATCAGTATCTAAATCTAAAAAGAATTCAAAAATGAATTTAAAAAGTGTATCCAGTTACTCCTTGTACGCTGCGCTGAAGATGTGGCTCAGTGCCACGAAACGCGTCCGACAAGCATCAAAATCGTGAGTACTGTTGTAAAAGTGAAAGTCATTATTATCTACTAAGTTTTTAAGCTTACTATCATCAACAGTTCAAGTAGAATGAAGACAAAAGAAGAAATTAGAAATCTGTTCCCAAAAAAGTTCACCAAACAAAATCATTAAATAAAAATATCCAAAATGTTCCTGAATTTTGAATAAACTTGGAAAATTTAGACCAGAATAAAATTGAACACACATACAGAATCGATAATCTACACCCTATTTACGATAATTTGAGACAAAATAAACAATTTTTTACAAACTTAAACGAACAGCCCTGTTTGTTTACTTCGTCTCAAGTCATCGTAAATGAGGTGGGCTTCTGGGCTGGATTAATAAATTAATTGAAATCTGAATTTTTTTATTTTCAGAGGAAGCCAAGGACATAAGAGCAGCCCTTATTCACAGGTATTAGTGAGAGCAAAGGTATTAAATGCAGAGCTCAGCAAAAACTCAGCCAGCAGTTAAGGCCAGACTATGCGCAGCTGAGCCTAGCATTCGCCAAGAAAATTAGTTTATTAATCAGCTGCAGGTGTCAGCTGGGAGATGAAAGCCTGGGGGAGGGAAAAATAATCATTTTTTACGCTTTTACCCCTTATTTGACTCACCAGTCTACCCCACACTTTGCTCACTCAAACTTCCTAAACTAAAAAGTAAACGGTAGAGAATTTTTGGATAATCCTAGCAATTCTAGCACACACTTTACTACACTCAGCAGCAAAGTTTTTGAAGATTTAACTGTTGTGGACGGATAGGTTGGTTAAAGATAGCATTGATTATGAATACAAGTTATATCCATACTCATATCCATAATCAATGGAGAAAACTTGTGAAAATTATTATTATAAATGAAAATGATATAGGGCTGCCTAGGATAGAAGAAATGGAGAGACCAGAAGTAGCAATGAGAGAGAGAGAGAGAGAGAGAGAGTGAGAGTGGAGAGAGAACAGAGAAGATGAAAGAAAAGGAAGATTACAAAAAAAAATAAAAAAGGTCGAAATGAAGGGAGGAAAGAGAAGAAGAAGAAGAAGAAGAAATATAGGAAAAAGAAGAAAAAGAAGGAAGATGAGTAAAAGAAGAAGAAAAGGAGAGGAAATAGAAAAGGGATAAGAAGAAAAATAATAAAAAAAAGAAGAAAAAGGAGAAAGAGGAGGAAAAGAAAAAAGAGGAGAAGAAAAAGTAGAAGAAGAAGAAAAAAGAGAAGAAGAAAAAGTAGAAGAAGAAGAATAAGATAAAGAAGAGGGAAAGGAAATAGAAAAAGGATAAGAAGAAAAAAATTATGAAGAAAAAGGGAAAAAAGAAGAAAAAGAAGAAGAAAAAAAGGATAAGAAGAAAAGGAAACGTAGAAGAAGAAGAAGATGATGAGTATGATGATGATGATGATGATGATGATGATGATGATGATGATGATGATAATGATGATAATAATTAAACATTCTTCTAACTCCTTCTGACACTTAAGAGAGGACGAAAGAAGAACGGAAAAAAGCGAATGAGGAGAAAGAGCAGGGCGAGGTAGAAGCGGAAGAGAATGAAGAAGATCTGAGAATTTGACAAGGTGAAAAGGAAAGAGCATGGATGAGAGGAGAACAGATGAATGAGAAGAAGGATAAAAATGCCCTGCTTTAAATACGAATGAAAAGTCAAGGCTGCTGACAAAATACTGTAGGAGTATAGAAAGGTAAGAGAGAAACAAAGAGAAGGTTCAAGAGACGAGAAAGATAAGCGGAAGGGTTAGGAGACTGAGAGCGAGCTATAGAGAGAGATAGAGAAGGTGAGTGGGATTAATTTGATAATTTGAAGTACCTAGCACCTGAACTTTGGGCTATTTCTGGAAAACCGGTGAACTTTCCACTTGTGCCTCTGTAAGCAATATCTGCCTCTGCTCTAGTCTGTCCAAGCAAAGAAGACCCTCTGGCAAGATGCGAGAAAATAACTCCAGCTCGTTCAATATTGGTTCATAAATTATCAATTTGATCTCAAACGTAGGAAACATTCTGATCCACAATTTAAGAACAAATCAATATTTTTTGAACCGATATTGACCGAGCAGGAGTCATTCTCCAATCTTGTCAGAGGGTCTTCTTTGCTTGGACAGACTATACTGAATAAGTGTGCGCGGTAACTTATATCAATTTATGTTGGGAAAAGTTTCCGTAGAAAGTTGAAGCACTGGCGATTCGTGCCCACAAAACAGGTGAAGTGCTGTACAGTAAAAGATACGGGCACTTCAGCTGTTTCGTGGACACGAGCCGCCAGTGAGTTGAATTGCGTTTTGTTGGTGACATGCACAGAGACCAACTTTTTGCTCTCGACTAATTCAAGTTAAAAGTTGGTCAAAATTTTTTTAATAATCAGATCTGAAGCAGAAGAGATACGCACTAATAATACACAGTAGTTATACAGAGTCCGAAATTGATACAGAAACGAAGCTCGTTGTTAGTTGATTTGATACAAGACATTTGCAATGCTTATAGATTGCAGTCATAATGTATACAATGATTCTATTTGTCAATTATTGAAAAATTTCATAGCCTTCAAACTTAGTTTATGTATTTTTCACGTTGAATTAATTAAAAAACAACACTACGTTTCAGAGAGTCAATTGCTATTTCTCCCAATTCTTGGCTTTGTCAAATAAGCTAGCCCCACTGAAATTTATTATTATGGGCAACTGATTTATCTGTCATCCATCATCAAATTTGAGAATTCCTGATTGAAAATAAATTGAAGTATAGGGCTACAGTCCTTGAGATGATTTGAAATTGTCTTAAAATTATTCAAGTATGCTACTCTTCATTTCAGTATCCACTCATCATTTTTAGGGTGTTGGCCACATTGGCTCCTAGTCCTATGCTTGTGTAATGAGAGGGATGATGATGATGAGAAATCACAACTACAATGAACGAAAATTGGAACCAATGGCTTGTTGTCTCCTCCAAAATATATTACCAATACTATTTTTGAAAGAAAAAAATATTATGAGAAATTGAAATAAAATGCTACTTTGCATCCCAAATAAAAGTTGATAATGGAATATCATGTCAAGTCTACTCACCAGGTGTCAGCAACAGCAGCCTTGATCGGTCAGGAGACTTTCCAGATCCATATCCTTGGTCCAAATCAGGTAAACCACCACCCAATCTAAGCTGCAAATCTCCGGCAACAGTTTTCAGCGGCTCATTATTGTTGTCAACCAGCCGCTCATCTCTGATTGGCTCGTTCTGCGCATACACATCCTGCGCATCCAGATGATTTGGCAAGGAACCACACAACTTGTACCGGTCATGCGGTTGAACGCTTTCCCGACCGCAGGGCGAGAAAAAGCGTCCAACCACCGGCGGCAGAGATTTCCCATTGCACAGATTGCCGCTTGACTGGCTTCTGCGACCGGTCAGACCTTTACTCCGACTTAGATTCGATCCCATGTGGTCCTCTGGGCCAGATTCTGTGACCACAGTCTGCGAATCAGCTGTTTCTTCAGCTGTTACAGCTGTTGCTGCAGCCGGTTGCTTCTTTAGCCGACAGCCGGGCAACGACTTGTAGTGCAGCCCATGCCGTAACAGCTGCAGCTGAACGTGTTCACCGGCTGCATCCAGTAGCTGCCGGGCGCTGTTGCCATTCACCACCACTTGGCCATTCACTGACACCAATCTGTCACCTGGAACAGACAAGATGGTAGAATTGTTAAGAAGAGGGTAGAAAGCCACTGGAAATGTATCAAAAGGATACAGATAAATTATTACAAAACCAAATAGTAGGATGTATGGAATAATAATCCAGCAAGCTAAAATTCAAAGGAAGGAAAGTTTATAAAGATTTTTGATCATATCTGCAACAACAAACATTCAAAACAGAGAATATAGCATAGAGGTGATTTTTGTTGAGGCTGTTCAATTGTGTAGAGAGAAGTCAATTCAATGAAAATTAATTGGATTACAGTGTAAAAAGTATATGATTGTAGCAATCATTAACATCTATCATGAGATGTAATAAAAGGTTCATCAAATAGTAGTGGTTGGGCTATCCTTATAATGATTACAAAACAATTTGGAGTGAACTGAGGCCTTTTTCAGAGATATTAGGAATAATTGAAAAATATTTTACAAAAACTCTGAAATTGTAGGCCTATAGTAGACTCTTCATTTCATACTATATTTTTAATGTTATATATATCTAATGTTATATATATATATATATATATATATCTTTAATGTATATATATCTTAGGGCTACTTTATTACTGTTTTTAATTTATATTAAATGTTAATCTCAGTCTTCTTTTTCAATTATTTTTATTTATGCATAACATGTTTCCACTATTAATAGTCATTTTCAAATGCAAATGCAATAAATAGTCGAAACATGTTATGCATGAATAAAAATAATTGAAAAAAGGTACTAAGATTAACATTTAAAATAAAAAACAAGCTACATTTTATTTGATAGTTCATGGGAATAAAAAAAAACATTGAAATAATACATGGCTCCGTTTCATAGATATTAGATACAAGAAATACAGGTGAAACAAGGCAAGATCATAGGAATACTCAAAAGGCACAATAGCTTACAGTAATAATTTTGTGATGTTCCACTTATAAAATACTGTATTGTTTCACTGTATCTTATAATGTTACAACACTAGTTTAATCAGAAAATCTTACTTTGTGGTTTATGTTTTTCTTTTAATATTATACACTACATAATCCATATTAATTTATTGAACAAGTGAATTGAAATGTGGATATAAGTGGTATATGTTAGTTGTGATATCAAACTCAACTCAAAACGTATTCAAACTCAACCGTTTAAAACAGTTTCAATTTTTTCTGTGTTCAAACATTTTTTTCTGTATTCAAACGTTTTCTGTATTCCACCTACAACCAGTAGGTAATCGGGATTGACCAATTCAAATACAATATTTTGTAGCCGAACCCAAAGTTATTGCTGCATCATCAATACAAACTATGGGAATGTAACGCACAATGCAAGTTTGCATCAATTTTTGCATACTTTTCCTTTTTATCAGCTCACTCACGATTATCTTGTTTCACAATGATTATTCTCACTCTACTCATGACACAACTTCAATAAATAATTGGCACAATTATTTTGATGACTGGCCTTTCCTATAATTATATTTCGTCGCGGTAAACGAGTCATCAGACCACTGGCGGCTCGTGCCCACGAATGAGATGAAGTGCCGTGCAGTAAAAGATACGGGCACTTCACCTGGTTTGTGGGTACGATCCGCCAGTGCATCAGACACGACAATGAGAATTGTTGCACAGTTTCTATATTGATGAGCTGGTCACATCCAGAGAGAATAGAATATAGAAATATTCTATATTCTCATATTCTCAGAAATATTCTCATATTCTATTATCGCTGGTCACATAATTTTCCATTGACTGGAGGAATGCTCTAGCCGAGTTGGCATAAACTTGTATTGAAATATTGTATTGTAGGCTTACAATTGATTCGTTACTTCATACAATTGATCAGAAAACTTTGGTTTAGAACTTGTTTAGAAGTAGTTTCGAAACGATATTTTCTCGAATTCCTCATAGTAGAGAAAGGATGTTATCTAAAAAATGAATTAGATATGTAATACATCATTAAATTTACTACGGAATGCTCTGATATTCTCATTATGTTTTTCTATCTATTGAAAACCCCTTTTATTTCCGCAACCATTGACATTTGTTAAAAAGACAATCGTTAGTAAAAGAGTATATTGGAAATGATTTCTTATTCATATTTATAACCACAAAAATTATATTTTTGTACAATTCATTCTTACATGCTTACTTACTCCTCTAGAGTTTTACTAATATTAATGACTATTCAGCTTCAACAACAATTCCGTACAAAAAAAGCAAATTAATTGAAACTTTCTCAAAGTGTTAAATGTTTGTCCTGGAAAGCAGAAAAATCTGTAGATTATCTAAGCTCAAATTATAAAAACATTGAAACCGAAAGTTCTCTTTGCATAACATCAATCTCTACACTTTCATAATTGGAAGATTTTCACAGTTTCCATGCACTATACACAGTACTATTAATTTGTTGCATATATTTTCCGCTCTAGATGAAAATTCGGTTCGAAAACTTTCTATCACTTTCTATACATATATATTTCACCTTCTATGTATTATAAACATTTTGAATAAAGCCTACTAATAATAAATACTTTCTCATTAGAGATTACGAGCCGCCAAAACCAAACTTTATGCTTAAATTAGGGTTCACGATAGTTCTCACGTCAAGTAGTCAATACAATAATTATTCTAAGGGAGTATTATAGATGGTGCCAAAAATGAAGGCGGTTGCCAAACGACTGTTCAATTAATACCCAGCTCTGTCAGGACAGTCTGAAACTGTCTTCGGGAGCGATCTAGTTTAACTGGGTCGCTCTACTTACGATGTACTCCAGCCGACAGGTCGTCTACTGGTCTGATAGAGCTGAGAATCAATAAAAGTCACTCGTCAACCGCCGCAATTTTTGGACCCGACTAGTGACGCTCCATCTGAGCGAGTAATTTTGGCAACCTAATTTCGTAATTGAAAACAAACGCCGCCAACAATTCTAATCCCAATTATTGATGATAGGACAACACGGATTTGTTGTGTAATAACGCTCAGATTAATTCAATTCTGGTTTGTCTGGTAAACGCGCAATTCTGGTTTGTCCAAGCGGAGAAGACATTCTGGCAAGATGGGAGAATTACTACTGCTTGATCAATATTCGTTTAAAAATTATAAATCTAGTCTTAAATTGTAGGAGATATCCTGATCTACAATTCGAGACCAAATTTATACTTTTTGAAACAATATTGACTGAGCTGGAGTCATTTTCCTATCTTGCCAGAATGTCTTCTATGCTTGGACAGACCATACCGTACGGATCATTAGATCATACAGCAGTGAACATCAGGTTTAGTCTCTCCAAGCAAAGAAGACCCTCTGGCAAGATGAGAAAATGACTTCGGCTCGGTCAATATTGGTTCATAAATTATTGATTTGGTCTCAAATTGTAGATCAGAATGTTTCCTACAATTGATACCAAATCGAAAAATTTTGAACCAATATTGACCGAGCTGGAGTCATTTTCTCATCTTGTCAGAGGGTCTTCTTTGCTTGGACAGACTATATGATACTTATTTATACTGCATATACACACATTCTATCTAATATAACTTCCTTTTAGCTTAGCATGTATAATATAGGAGGTACAATGTTCTACGCTTCGGGAGTTAAATTAGAGTTATAACAACAGCAGATTTCTGTCATTGAGTAATCTGCTTTACATCGAATTGGTTGCATTATTCAATAGCCACCGCATTCAGATTGAATTGGATTCATGTTTCAAAGTTCAATATCAGCTGATTAGGAGAGAGTTCAAAATTGATACGCAATCGTACAGGAAGGAAGCTCATTGATACAGTATATTTGGCGTTGCAAAGTAGGGTTAGCTCATTTAAAATAGCCGGAAATAAAAGGAAATGAGTATTGGATTTCTGAAACCTAGTGCTTTATTATTATTTCTTATTAATCCAATCTACGAAAATATCTGAAATGAATTTCAATATACTCTAAATGTTTAATTAATGAGATCTAGAGTCAGCTTATTTCCAATATATATGAGCATTGCAAATCTATGTCTATAAAAGCGAAATGGCACCGATTTACTGATTCATCACCAGAACTAAAAATCTACCGAACCAACTGCGTTCAAATTTAGCAGGCATGATTAGTTTGACGTATAGACGCGCGCTGAGGACGGATTTTCGAAACTTTTCAAGGATACGCCAAATATTAAATTTTTTTAATAGTTTTTCTAGCGTTTTCTTAATTTTTTCTTGAACATATCGTTAGAAAATGTCGATATTTGGTGGGCAGGGTCAGATAAGGTCTAGAAACGTTGTGTTATTTATAACAAATAATAATAAATATTTAAAATATTTTGAAATCCTTTCAAAATTACGCCAGTAATCAGTTTTTTCAAAATTGTAGATGTATTGCGGGTTGCATATCTCCCGCCTTGATACGACCAATCCTTAGTGTAAATTCAATGGTTCAGTGAAATTATAGATGAACTAATTTGGAAGATATTGAGTCAAGTTTCAAACTATGTCCGACATACTTCCCAAGGTTACGCTCGATATTAGAGTTCTACTATTTTTCGGAATTTTCTGTGTTTTTCTTAGATTTTACGAGAACCGATTGAATCGATTGTAGAAAATGTTGAAATTTGTTTAACAGGTCCAGATTAGGTCTAGAAATGACGTGTACAATAAATTTCAAAACCCTTCTGAGGTTACGCCTGTAATAAGGTTTTCCAATGTTTCAATCTGCACTTTTGTTTATTTCACAGAAACTAAGGGTACTGAACTAAATAGGTACGTTAAAATCATATACCCAGATTGAGCTGAGGTAATAAAAGAACAACTAACTCAGAACGATCAACCAAAGCGAATCCATCCGAATAGAATTTGTCTCAGCTGATACTGACAGACGTTTTGCAGGCGAGCGGAGCGAGCCTGTTTGACTCTCTGATTCTATCGGGGGTCCATGGGGCGGAGCCCCCTGGCTAGGCGGAGAAGGCGAGCGAAGCGAGCCTGCCGGCTAGTGCCTAATATCAACGAGCTTTTTCCCCTTATTGATTTTGGATTGTGTATAACTACTTAGTAAGAGAAAACCGACTTGAACACTATATCAGGGCCTGACCAGGATAATCCTGAGTATTTTAAGGATCATCTACCAAAATCGAAACACTGTACCGTTAACGTTAGTAGATAAAATAGATGGTTTCAGGACGAAACTAAACTTGCAAAAACTATCATCACACCACACTATCTCCAAATCTGCAGATCTGTGTGGCGAGCAAGAAGCACTGGCGGCTCGTACCCACGAAACAGGTGAAGTGCTCGTATGTTTTACAGTACAGCACTTCACCTGTTTCGTGGGCACGAGCCCCCAGTGGCAAGAAGTAATGTTTGTAATATCCAGAAATCCTTTTCTCTCCATCACGGATGAATAATAGCTCAGCTCTATTTGGAACAGTGAAGTCTGTCCAAGCAAAGAAGGCCCTCTGGTGAGATGGGAAAATGACTCCAGACAGGTCAATATTGCTTCAAAAAATATTGATTCGGTTTCAAACTGTAGAACAGAATTTTTCCTCTGATTGGGATCAAATCAATAGTTTTTTAATTAATATTGACCAAGCTGGAGTCATTCTCTTATCTTGCCAGAGGGTCTTCTTTGCTTAGACGCACTATATCTACTTCTTTCCTGGCCCTACATCACAATAACTCATGTGCGGTTTTTCTATTTTACAACTAAAAATATTTCACCATCATCTTTTTCTCTTAGGATTTTGGGCGGCGGATAATGATTGGTAAAAATGGGAATGATACATATATATATATATATATATATATATATATATATATATATATATATATATATATATATATATATATATATATATATTGTATTATGTGAAGTAGACAAAATTCCCTGGGACCAACCCCCAAAAACGCTTTATTACTGAGATAACAATGGTGAAAAATTGAGATTTTTAAAAATATATTAATTTTTTTTTAGAAGCTTTAGTGAGGTTCTAAAATAATCAATTCCCATGTAAAATCAGCTGAGGAATTCAATGAGAACAGTTCCAAGTTTGTAACTTTAACGATTATTGAGATAATTGCAAAAATATGCTAAAAAACGCCTTTTTTCAACAATAAGGGTTATAACTGGATAAGGAATCATAAAATTGTATTTTTTTATAATGAAGTTGAAGAGAGTCGGATTCTTGAGAAAAAGTTGAATGGCGGCGATTGTGTAAATCTCATCCAAATCTCAGAAATGGCTATCAAAAATCGCAAAATTGGCACAACATAGTGATGAATTTGTGTAGAGTAGCGATTTTGCGATTTTTGATCGCCATTTCTGAGATTTGGGTAAGATTTAGACAATCGCCGACACCAAACTTTTTTTTCTAAGAATCCGACTCTCTTCAACTTCCATTAATAAAAATACAATTTTATGATTCCTTATCCAGTTATAACCCTTATTGTTGAAAAATGGCGTTCTTTTAGCATATTTTTCCAATTATCTCAATAACCATTAAAGTTACAAACTTGGAACTGTTCTCATTGAATTCCTCAGCTAATTCTACATAGGAATTGATCATCTTGAAACCTCACTAAAGCCTCTAAAAAATTAATATGATTTGAAAAATCTCAATTTTCCGCCATTGTTATCTCAAAGCGTTTTTGGAGGGGTGGTCCCATGGAACTTTTTTGTCTACTTAGTGTAAGGAATCAGCCTGAGAAGTATTGCACATTCCTCCTGAAACACCCTGTATACATTGTATTATGTGAGGTAGAGAATAGGGTGAGTCAATGTGAAGAAAGAAGAGGAAAATAGAAGAGAACAGGAAAGAAGAAGAAGAAGAAGAAAAGAAGAAGAAGAAGAAGAAGAAGAAGAAGAAGAAGAAGTAGAAGAAGAAGAAGAAGAAGAAGAAGAAGAAGAAGAAGAAGAAGAAGAAGAAGAAGAATAAGAATACAGGGAGACAGATGTTGCCTTTGCTTCGTTCTCACTTACAAAGCACTCACACAAAATTACACTCTAGTGAAGAAGATACAGAAAATAAAGAAGAAGAATGGTAGTGGGAAAGGAAAATGAGACGGAGAAAGAGAAAAATATGGCCGAAGACAAAGATTAAAAGGAAAAAGTACTAAAGAAGAAAATGCAGTAGGAATAGATGTACAATGAAAAAAGAAGAAGTAGGAGAAAAAGATGGACAACTAGAGGAAGGAACAGAAAATTGTAGAAGTGGAAGTAGAAAATGTTGTAGAATAAGAAAATAAGGCGATGATGATAAAAATGGAGAAAGGATTAAGAGAAGGGGACAAGAAAAGAGAGGATACAGTTGAACACGGAAAAAGTAAGGTGAAGAGATTGTCTACTTCTAGACAAATTCACCATTAAGGTTATATAGTCTGTCCAAGCAAAGAAGACCTGGCAAGATGAGAAAATGACTCAAGCTATGTCAATATTTGTTCAAAAATTATAAGTTTGGACTCAAAATTGAAGAAAACATTTTGATCTACAATTTCAGACTACATTTGTAATTTTTCAACCAATATTGACCGATTTGGAGTAATTTTCTCATCTTGCCAGAGGGTCTTCTTTGCTTGGACAGACCAGAGGTTCTTCTTTCGAGTGAAAAAAGAGCTTTCACATTATTTATATTGAATTTAACAAAAGAGAGGTGCGGCATTGAAAAGCTGAGACCAAAAAATCAGTCTGTATCTAAGGCCGGTATTACACGATAATAGTTCTATGATCATAGTTGATCATATGAAATCATATTTTTGTCTCTTTCCATATGATCATAGAAATATTATCGTGTAATACCCGCCTAAGTTAAAATTATTTAACCTTGCATTAGGTCCCGTTGAAGTAATTGAAATCAACAATGATATTTCAGAAAGTATTCTTTGAACTAAGCAGAGCATATTATAGAACCAGAAGATTCATACCCTTCCCATGGAGTGCTAAGACAATTTGATATTCTATTTATATTTCATTAAATCTATCAATATATTATATTTCATTTAGTCTGTGTTTTTAACCAATAAGTGTATAAAATTCTGTCGAATGAATACTAAAATAATATTTCATAATTAATTTTTATCAATTATTAGAAAATTCTATTTATTTGAATTATAAACTTTGGGTAAAGCCTGAAAGCCTAAACCTTTTCATACATAACCTGAAAATTTGGACAATTTATTATGTGACTCAAGGAGGTTCCTCCTTGATGTGACTAGATTAGTAATAGAAGAAGTTTTGGGCAATAGCCTATATTTTCTTTCCGCATCTTGTATATTTGTACATAAATAAAATAAATATATTTCTATTTATTATATGACATCATATTCATTGTCAAGATGATTTAAAATTTGAAGATTGTTTGGTATCTTATCATTTGTTAGGATAACGGAAAATTAATATGTGTAATTTTATTATCAACCAAGAACAAATATTTTGGATAGAATTTATTATTTGCATTGACTTATGATGAAAGTTCTAAATTTACCAAGTACATAGAACTCAAATTATACAGCTCAAATTGTAAGAAATACTGTATATCGGAATTTATTTGTGAAAATAACAACATATACATTGAAAACTCCAGTAATAGTTAACATTAATTTAAAATATTATATATTTACATTTTTATCAAAATATTTACTTGTTAATGGATACATTCGACGTGAAACGTAAGTCAAATAATAATAAAATAAATAATAATTCGTGATCAAAAATCATGTTTACCAAGCTTCATTCAATCTAGTGGAATTTATGAAAAAAATTGGACGTTCAAGAATTGATATGGATGTCTGAAACAGGACTTATATGCAAAATCAGAATGATATCAGCATTTTCTCGTAAAAATCTCAGTTGGAAAATATTTTTGACGTAAACCGCCAGTCAAATGTTTCACTCATTCTATTAGTGAAAACCTAGAAACGAAGAAAAACCAGATTCCAAAACATCACCGTTTGTGCAAGCTGGGAAGACACGCCGTCACAATGTAAATAGTATTATGACCAAGTGTCTTCTCAGCTTCCGCGAAATTTATAGTCTGTCCAAGCAAAGAAGACCCTCTGGCAAGATAGGAAAATGACTCCAGCTCGGTCAATATTTGTTCAAAAATTACAAATTTGGTCTCAAATTGTAGAAAACATTCTAATCTACAAGTTGAGACCAAATGCATAATTTTCGAACCAAAATTGACCGAGCTGGAGACTTTTTCCCATCTTGCCAGAATGTCTTCTCAGCTTTTGCGGAATTCATCAGATTTGAAGCAATCACTGAATCAAATCCATCATTTATTAAAACAAATTGAAACGTGAGCGAGCACGCACACTACAGGTGAAGTGCTCGTATCTTTTTCTGTACAGCACTTCACCTGTTTCGTTGGCAGGAGCCGCCAGTGACTAATCAACAGCAGCAAGTGAAGCCTGCTCTTGAATGAAATCTGTCAATTACGGTGACAGACGGATAATGGACAAGCAGGAAAATCGCAGAAAAAACAAAAGTTTTAATATCCGCTGTGTTTTGTTCCGGAGGCGAAATGATAAGCACTGAGTTTCCTGTCGGGAGGAAATATACTAGAAATTATTATTCTATATTCTACCTTTTGAGCTATAATACTATATTAAATATTTAGAGTGGATAAAATTATCCCCAGAGGGATTTTGAATTTCACATTTCTAATGAAACGTACAGAAGATATAAGCAATCAAAAATTGAAAATTGTCAAATTTCAATTTCTCTAAAAAAATACAGCATTTTAAAAAATTCATAACTCGGTCGTCGCTTATCACAGATGGTTGGATTTGATATCAATCGCTCAAGAATTTTATTTACTAAAACATTGTAATTGAAAATTTTTTTGTCCGACGCTTGGTTTTGACGTGAGTTGCAAAAAACTAGAAAATGAACAAATTTTCCGTGGTTTATCGGGCACCCTGTATTACGCGCCACTCATAAAGCGTCGCAAACTCATATTAAACTTATTTGGGATGTCCACAGTGGTTTAAGATCATTTCCAGCCATCCATCATTTTTTAGATGCTAGAAGTCTAATTTGCCTGGGCTAATAGTGGTGCTTGACCGATATAGAATATTGCGCTGTTCTTCACGTTGAGTTTCAGTTTACCAGAGATTGATTGATAATGGTGTAGCAACCGAAACCGATATCTGAATTTTTTAAAAATCTGTGGTCTGACTATCTTGTCTATTCATAAGGATAACTATAGTCTGTCCAAGCAAAGGAGACATTCTAGCAAGATGGAGAAATGACTCCAGCTCGATCAATATTGGTTCAAAATTAATAAATTTGGTCTCAAATTTTAGGAAACATTCTAATCTACAATTTGAGATTGAATTAATAATTTCTGAAGCAATATTGACTAAGCTGGATTAATTTTCCCATCTTGCCAGAATGTCTTCTTAGCTTGGACTACAATATTACCTTCACAACTACTCAACACTTAACAGCCCTACAAAATCTCAAGCCTTTAAATAATTAAAATAAATTTATTTTTCGAAAAAAACTCGTGTCTTGTTGAATAATAATATACTAAATATATGACTAAATATAGATGCAGATAGATTTCAATTCAAAGTACTAATAAGAATAGTCCGTCCAAGCAAATAAGACCCTCTGGCAAGATTGTAAAATGACTCAAGCTCGGTCAATTTACGTTCACAAATTGTCAATTTGGTTTCAAATTGTAGGAGACAGTTTGGTCTGAAATTTGAGACCAAATCATTAATTTTTGAACTAATATTGACCGAGCACGAGTCATTTTCCCATCTTGCCAGAGGGTCTTCCTTGCTTGGACAGACTATAAGAGTACTAACAACGTTCATGAATATAGACTGTCCATAATAAGCAAAGAAGACCCTCTGGCAAGATGTGAAAATGACTCCAGCTCGGTCAATATTGGTTCAAAAGTATTAATAATTTGTTCTCAAATTGTAGATCAGAATGTTTCCTACAATTGAGACCAGATCAAAAGTTTTTCAACCAATATTGGCCGAGCTGGAGTCATTTTCTCATCTTGCCAGAGGGTCTTCTTTGCTTCGACGGATTATAAGAGTACTAACAACGTTCATGGATATGGACTGTCCATAATAAGCAAAGAAGGTCAATATTGGTCCAGAAATTAATGATTTGGTATCAAATCTTGCCTGACATTCTAACCCACTGAGATAGAGATCAACACAACACACCTAATTATAGTCTGTCCAAGCAAAGAAGACATTCTGGCAAGATGGGGAAATGACTCCCGCTCGGTCAATATTGGTTCAAATCTATTGATCTGGTCTCAATTGTAGGAAACATCCTCATCTAAAATTTGAGACCAAATTATTAATTTTTGAACCAATATTGACCGAGCTGGAGTCATTTTCTCATCTTGCCAGAGGGTCTTCTTTGCTTCGACGGATTATAAAAGTACTAACAACGTTCATGAATATAGACTGTCCAAGCAAAGAAGACCCTCTGGCAAGATGAGAAAATGAATCCAGCTTGGTCAATATTGGTTCAAAAATTAATGATTTGGTCTCAAATTGTAGATCAAAATGTTTCTCACAATTGAGATCAGATCAATAACTTTTGAACTAATATTGAACGAGCAGGAGTCATTTCCCCATCTTGCCAGTAGGTCTTCTTTGCTTGAACAGACTCCATAAGAGTACTAACAACGTTCATGAATGCAACTCATGGTTCGTCTATTGCCACTGGCGGCTCGTGCCCACGAAACAGGTGAAGTGCTCGTATCTTTTACTGTACAGCACTTCACCTGTTTCGTGGGCACGAGCTGCCCCTGCATCCAATTGATCAGCTCTTATATTGCGTCCGACCCAAGTAAATGAATTAGAAACATGCCGGTATTTACATAATAATATTGTGGCACACTGTTCTTTGTGTGGGACCAGGGCGCCAATTAATGAATATTCAAGAGCAGCCAGCCAGTCTTGCCAACCCAACGCTCTTTGTGCTCTGTACAGCTGATGATCATGTTTTGTGTTTTGTGTGGCTGCTCGGCCCAACTCGACCAATGCGAATTAGGAGAGCAGTGAGGAGGAAGAGGGGGAAAAGAAGAAGGTGGATGTGGAGGAGGAGGAGGAGGAGGAGGAGGAGAAGGAGGAGGAGAAGAAAGAGAAGAAAAAGAAGAAGAAAAAGAAGGAGAAGAAGAATTAGATAGCGGGAAAGTTGGAAAAGAAGCTGGAAGTACCTTACGAGGAATTAAAGAATAAGAAGAAGAAAGAAACGAAGAAGAAGAAGAATAACGGAGGAGAAGAAGAAGAAGTGGAAGAAGAAGAAGAAGAAGAAGAAGAAGAAGAAGAAGGAGGAGGAGAAGAAGGAGAAGAAGAAGAAGAAGAACGGTGAAGAAGAAGAAGAAGAAGAACGGAGAAGAATAGCGGGGAAGTTGGAGAAGAAGCTGGAAATCAAGGTAAGTAAATCTACCAGGTAGGCCAGCGTCTATAAGAGCCCAGCAGTCCAATTTTTTCCTGCCGGGTGACGTCACTAGTTTTATTTTTTACATTATGCTTTATACCTATATTTATGATTCGACATGTATCTAGGATTCCAATTTTCCAGCTGTTCCACGGAGAATTGAAAAATAAAAAATACCACGTAAAAAGCTCAATATCAATGAAAATGATTGTGAAAATATTTAAAAATGATGAATTAATTTATTGAGTATTATTACAGTCGAATAATGATGAATAATGTTGTGATATTAGAACAATATAATTCTATTGTTGTCATGAATTGGGGCCAAAGATTCGAGAAGCTGGCGCTCTCGTTGAGAAAAAATAAGCTTTGGTGGGTTCAAACTATGCGATTACAATTATAAAAATGAAAATAATCATATTTCACTACAAAACAACTAGGACAACTTAAAAATATTGTTTCCTTGTTAATTGTGATGTTCTCAACTCATCAGTTATCAACAATAACATTCATCAACACTAACGAAAATAGGTTATGTTTACATTTTCATCAGCTGTGCTTTTCATTTTGGGCGCTAGAGTGCGACACTGTAGAAAAATAGTGACGTCAGATTCGTGAACCATAATTTCCAGGCAAATATCCCACCTGGAAAGATTTACTAGCCTTGGCTGGAAATAACCTTACAAGAAATTAAAGTAATAAAAGAAGAGGAAAGAAACGAAGAAATAGAATAATATGATGATGAAGAAGCATAAGAAGGAGAAGAAGAAGAAGAGGAAGAAGAAGAAGGACGGAGGAGGAGAAGAAGAAGAAACATGAGAAGAAGGGACATAAGAAGATGTCGATGGAGAGGAAGCTGGAGATATTGTGGAGAAAAAAAGGAAGATAAGAAGAAGATGGAGAAGGAGGTGAAAGAAGAAGGAGAAAGGGGAAAGAAGGAGGAAGAGTTGAAGGGAGAATAAAAAAGGAACAAGATGGAGGAGGAGGAGGAGGAGGAGGAGCATCAGCAGAAGAAAAAGAGTAAACAGAGGTAAGAAATGAAAACGACAATAATGACAAAATACAGAGTGTTTCAGGAGGAATGTACAATACTTCTCAGGCTGATTCCTTACACCAAGTAGACAAAAAAGTTCCATGGGACCAACCCCCTAAAACGCTTTGTTACCGAGATAACAATGACGGAAAATTGAGATTTTTTAGAATTTATTAATTTTTCTAATTTTTTAGAGGCTTTAGTGAGGTTCTTAAATAATAAGTTCCTATGTAAAATTAGCTGAGGAATTCAATGAAACTAGTTCCAAGTATGTAACTTCGACGGTTATTGAGATAATTAGAAAGATATGCTAGAAAACGCCATTTTTCAACAATAAGGGTTATAACTGGATAAGGAATCATAAAAATGTATTTTTCATCAATGGAAGTTGAAGAGAGTCGTATTCTAAAGAAAAAGTTGAATAGCGACGATTGTGTAAATCTTACCCAAATCTCAGAAATGGCGATCAAAAATCGCAAATTGGCTACTAACACAAATTCATCACTTCTGCTGTGTTTTGGTGGTCTGCTTGGACACACTATAAGGGCCCTTATAGGGCCCTTACCGCGCTGTTACGAACGCGCGTCTGAAGTGGTGTAGTGTGGTTACATGGGTCTAAGGGCCGTTGTGTCCGTGCGTCTGCTGTAGTAATGGATACCTACAGACCGTCCAAGCAAAGAAGACATTCTGTCAAAATGGGAAAATGACTCCAGATTGGTCAATATTGGTTCGAAAATAATAAATTTGGTCTCATATTGAAGATCAGAATGTTTCCTACAATTTTAGATCAAATTGATAACTTTCGAACCATATTGACCTAGCTGGAGTCATTTTCCCATTTGGCCAGAGGGTCTTCTTTGCTTGGACAGACTATCTTCCAACGCGTGCATATATCCTCTCCTACTCAACACAAAAAAGTGTGGTCGTTATTGACATTATTTCATCATTGTACATACAAACTTGTACTGCTGGTGCCAACTACTAAGGCGGATGACGTTTGACTATTATTGGTTCTCAGCTCTCTCAGGACAGTCGGCGAGCTGTCTGCAAGACCGCATCGAAACCAGAGCGACCCAAGCTATTCTAATTCGCACTCGAAGACGTTTTCAGACTGTCCTGACAGAGCTGAGCATCAGTAACAGTCACTAGCCAACCGCCTCAGATTTTGGCACCACTTCCAATGGAAAACATTCTAACCCACTGAAATAGAGATCAACACAACACACCTAATTATAGTCTGTCCAAGCAGAGAAGACATTCTGGCAGGTTGGGGAAATGACTCCAGCTCGGTCAATATTGGTTCAAAAATCATGAATTTAGTATCAAATTGTAGAAAACATTCTGCTCTAAAATTTAAAACTAGATATATTATTTTTGAGCAAAAATTGACCGAACTGGAGTCATTTTTCCATCTAGCCCGAATTTCTTCTCTTCTTGGGCAGACTAAGTGGGTTTGTTTACCAAGGCGGATTTTGTTTGGAAATATAGATTTCATGCCGTTTTCACAATAATGATAATGATTATGATAATAATAACAACAACAATATTACTAATAATAATTTCCCTGGAAGAATATGAATGATTCATCAAGAGGAATTTATTGATTGAAAAATTAATATTGAATTGAAAAAACAATTATGTAAGAGTATGGAGTCTTAATCTACAGTTAAAAAGCCTTAATTTGAAAACTAAATTTTGTGACCCACTAAATACTTTTGTGATACTAAATATAGTATCTAATAGTAATAGTATAGTGATAGTATAGTATCTTAGAGAAATTGAGTCTAATATAATTTATAATTCTTATATCATTATAATTTATCATGATGAGAGTTATGTATTATATCAGTGTTATTTATTTATTTATTCGTAATAAATAAATGAATATCATTCCTCTATGATGAGAGGAATAGTCTATCCAAGCAAAGAAGACCCACTGGCAAGATGGGAAAATGACTGAAGCTCGGTCAATTTTTGTTCAAAAATTATCAATTTGATTTCAGATTGTAGGAAACAACTTGTTCTACCTTCAAGACCACATTCATAATTCTTGAACAAATATTGACCACGCTGGAATCATTTTCCCATCTTGCCAGAGGGTCTTCTTTGCTTGGATAGACTATTATATGTATTGGGAAACAACTAGATGGATAAAAATGGAAATTTCAATTTCAATTTTCAATTTCAATTTCAATTTATTAAAACACACAAAAAACAAAATAAATACAATACATTTCAAAAACAAATATACATAACAATGACACATTAAACAAAAACACAGGCTTCATGGTTGGGTGTGCTGGGAAGAAAAGAGAGAAGAAATAATACCTAACCAACTATGGTTTCCCATGTAATAGGCAGGTAGGATGAAGAGATAGGAAGGAATGGGAAGGGGTAAGACGTTGAGAAGAAAAAAGTAAGGAAGAAAGAATACAGTAGGAAGAACAAGCAAAAGAATGGTGAGCGAGTCCACTTTTAACCGAGAGGAAAAAAAAATCATAACTAAAAAAAAAAATGGATTAGGAAATGGAAATGGATTAGCTTTATGGATTATGGATGTAAAAATGAATTGAAATGGAGTTGAATACAAAATGAGTTGCATGGTAAAATTATCTCATTATTCTGACAATGTCGAAAATCGGAGAATTTCAATCCTACAAAAACGTGTATAAAATGCAAATACACACGATGTATGCATTGTATAGTCTGGTCGAGTAAAGAAGACCCTCTGGCAAGATGAAAAAATGACTCCAGCTCGGTCAATTTCGGTTCAAAATTCATAAATTTAGTATCAAATTGTAGAATACATTCTACTCTACTATTTCAAACCGAATTTATAATTTTTCAACCAATATTGAGTGAGCTGGAGTCAATTTCCCGTCTCGCAAGAAAGTCTTCCTTGCTCAACAAGTACAGTACTATACCGTACACGTTTGTAGTGTATACTGTATAGTCTGACCAAGCAAAGAAGAGCCTCTGGCAAGATGAGAAAATTACTCCAGCTCGGTCAATATTGGTTCAAAAATTATTGATTCAATCCTCAATTTTAGGAAACATTCTGATCTACAATTTGAGACTATAACAATAATTTTTGAACCAATATTGACCGATCTGAAGTCATTCTCTCATCTTGCCAAAGGCTCTTCTTTGCTTAGACAGACTATAGCATTTTGCCGCACATGTTCCAGAAACCATAGAGCCAAGTTTACAACGAAATTATACCATAACAGAAAACGGGTGCTTTCAAATGTTATTACCCAATCAACTTTTATTATTTTTGATCGTCTTCTCGGAAGCTGAGGTCAAATATTCAGATAGCCGTGGTTCCGTTTCTATTAGTCTCTCTCTCTCTCTCTATCATCATCATCATCATTAGCATCATCATCATCATCATCATCATCATCATCCACATAAACATCATCATCATTTAAATTTCTATCTTCAAATATAATCTGTCCAAGCAAAGAAGGCCCTCTGGCAAGATGGGAAAATGACTACAGCTTGGTCAATATTGTTTCAATAATTATAAATGTTGTTTTGATAGTAGATATTATTGTTAGATATACAATTTGAGATCGAATTTATAATTTTTGAACCAATATTGACCGAGCTTGAGTTATTCTCCCATCTTGCCAGAGGGTCTTCTTTGCTTGGACAGACTATAACAATTCTTGGTCAGGGTCCATGTTATGACAACAATAATAATTGTTACATTATTATTAATCAACAAAGTGGTTGGATATGTTTGTTGTTTGGGTCGTTTCTAAAGCTTCTTGCATTAAAGTATGGGTATAACTGTTGCCTAACAGTTAGGCGGTTTCGTCTGTCTCTTGTACGTAATCTAGTGGTTTCTTTTCTACCCAGGCTCACGAGTGATGCAATAACTCACCAACAAAATTCAAAACAATTTAATATTTGAATAAGTTCAGCAACAGAGGACCTAAATCCAGACACAAAAAGTTGGACGGTTTCGTCTGTCTCTTGTACTTGATGTAGCCTACTGTTGCAGTGCAAAAGGAGCAGACGAGAACGCCTAACTTGGTTTATGTGGTTTTTCAGATAGTTTCAAGAAAAATTGTACTAAATTAATAAAAATCGTTCTTCAAAAACTTTCTCATCCAAACGCATCGCTATGCTTTAAGGCGTAAGCTATTGGTCAAGTAATAATATACATTCAATAATAATATACATACTGTATATAGTAATAATATACAATTATACATTCAATCATTGAACGCATTGTGTTACAGTAGAACGCCGATTATACGAACTAATTTGGATTTTGGACGGAATAAGAGTGAATCGTAACACCGGGATCAATTCGGACAAGCGAAAATACGGATAATTGGACATGGAATTGTATAAAAGAAAAACAATGTGTTAAACTTGGAATAAACTCTATTACATTTGAAAAGTTCAGTGTAGTGATATTAAAATAATATGGAAAGCAATACAAATACTGTACTAAACTACAGTACATTAATTACAATTCAATAAGTACAACACATCGCCTCGCCGCGTTACGATCACGTCGAAAACGCTGGTTTTCAATCTGTTACTACGCTTAAGACCGATTTGGAAAATTGGCAATTCGGTTAATCGGCGTTCGGATAATCGGCGTTCTAATGTAAATGGAAAAAGAGATTAGAATTGAATTGAAAAATAACACGCATAGTTCGATGTTAGACTAATAAGGGTGGAATTTTCACCATGCATTGAATCCCGTTTCAAGAGAATATCACCATAGAGAAACTAGAACTAGATAATGCTTCAATCCTCTTTGATATCACATACAACTCAGTAATATAAATGCGGGAACACATGCCTACCTGATATTATTGCAGGGGAATGATACACAAATACCCAAACCCCTAACATTCTCTATTTGTAGTCGGTCCAAGCAAAGAAGACATTCTGGCAAGATGGGAAAATGACTCCAGTTCGGTCAATATTGGTTAAAAAATCATAAATTTGATATCCAAATCTAAAGAACCTGCTCTACAATTTGAGACCAAATTGATCATTTTTAAACTAATATTGGCCGAGCTAGAGTCATTTTCCCGTCTTGCTAGAATGTCTTCTTTGCTTGGACAGACTATACGAATATCGTTTAGTGGGATAAAGCATGTTGTGTTTCCAACGGATGTTCTGCATTTTCCCCTGTTGAATTTCCAATGGTTGCAAACAACCTGCATACTTTGATTCTCAAATAACTCTGATACACAAATACTACTGACGTTTTCTTTCTATACTCAACTTGATGTAACTGGTGGCTTGGAATGCACTGATTTCCTTACTTTTTGAGTGCTACACTTAGTCGGAAGTTATAGAAATATTGTACAGTTTGTTACCATACGTATGTGAACGCATGATTAATATTAAATTACAGTAATAATTTTTGAGATGACAATTTTTTCCGTAAATTATTAGTTAATTTCTATTTTTCAAAGTGTTTTTATGGAAATAAATTTGATTTGATTTGACACAAATACTATAGTCTGTCCAAGCAAAGAAGACATTCTGGCAAGATGGGTAAACAACTCCAGCTCGGTCAATATTGATTCAAGAATGATTAATTTGGTCTCAAATTGTAGTAAACATTCTGATCTACAATGTGAGACAAAATTTATAATTTTTGAACAAATATTGAACTAGCTGAAGTCAATTTCCCATCTTGCCAGAATGTCTTCTTTGCTTGGACCGACTAAAACTATACCGAGATTATTCTCAAAAATTGTTTGCATAAGTTTCAATGCAATACTGTATAAATTGTTATTCAAGCATTCACATGCGTAACAAACTATGCATAAGAAAAGATTTGAGAATAAAATCTGTATAGTAAGAAATTAATATTGCAGTCATTCCAAAAATTTACAGATTGCCTTGAAATACCTTCTTGATTGAAACACAAACTCTTTCTTGAAATCACACTCCTAATAAATAGTAAGGACAATACAGAAATTACAAGAATTGTGTAAGAATACACAAGTATAATAATTGATTGTAATGTACAATAGAGAACGATACAGTGATAAAAATCATACTGTAATTGCTCTTAGGCTGAGGCCGCACTGCCGGTGGGTAGAGCCTCGAGGGTGGAGGGTAGTTGGTAAATCTATAGAACATACACACCATCCACAGTAATACATCGTATGAATGGTATGTGTTCAGTCGCCATCTTGAAATTCTTAAATATGGAAAACATAACCTCAAAAAACAGAATGACGTCATACCATTCATACGAAGTATTACTGTGGATGGTGTGTATGTTCTATAGATTTACCAACTACCCTCCACCCTCCAGGCTCTACCCACCGGCAGTGCGGCCTCAGCCTTATAGGTAGATAGCATCATAAAAATAAATTACACTCCAATTATTGATGTAACCACCGACTAAAACGTAGAAAAACGTAAAACGTAGAAATGGAATATAAGGTACAATGTATTCTAGAGGTTACATGAGGTAAAGTACAGAAAGACGTCACACACAAACGTCAGCTGTTGACAGCTGATTGGTCTGTCAATTACAGCTGATGTATCCGTCCTGGCTTGTCACTTCTTTGCTTGGACAGGCTATATCAGAGCTGTTGTAGGGACCTGGGTAAAGTGGGAAAATTTCAGTGATAAGGACGGGTATAGTGAAGTGGGAAGGGGAGATAATGTCTGTCCAAGCAAAGAAGACATTCTGGCAAGATGGAAAAATGACTCCAGCTCGGCCAATATTAGTTCAAGAATGATAAATTTGTTCTCAAATTGTAGGAAACATTCTGCTCTACAATTTGACAGAGAATTTATAATTATTGAACCGATATTGACCGAGCTGGAATCATTTTCCCATCTAGACAAAATGTCTTCTTTGCTTGGACAGACTATAATACAGCTGTCCTATACAGCAGTGATTGTCGGACATTTGTTTAGTTGGGGGTTGGGGATTTTGGAATGGTGGTGGGGGAGTTGTGATTGTCAGGGGGGGGGATTTGTGATACTTGATGGAAGAGTTGTGATTTGCGGTGGAGGGGAAGAAGGGAATTTGGCGGTTGAAGCTCTGTTGACGACTTGTCACGTGACTGAGGCTTGTTCAATTTCCTGTGTTAAACCACGCATCATCACTCTTCATGACTGTACAGATTGGACTTATCAGCCCACATTGTTGCAGAATGATTCAGTCTGATTTATAAATAAGATAAGTTTAGTAGTCATTTAAATGTTGCCAGTAGACTGTTCAATATACCAAAGGCGGCTCCTGCCCACAAAACAGGTGAAGTGCTGTGTAGTAAAAGATACAAGCACTTCACCTGTTTCGTGGGCACGAGCCGCCAGTGCAATATACGTATACTGTGATTGCTTTTTCAAAAAAAAACATGAGGTATGGGAACTTAGATAATCGTATAGTCATACTATATCATAACATTACTATCCATAATTATTCATTCATTAAGAGACTAGCACACAATCATACCAATGATATGAAAAGAGATAACAGCCCTTCACTATCTCGATCCCAATTTTTAAAAATACTAGATACTAGAATACATAAGTTACATTTCGAATGTGATAAACAGTTTAGTCCAGGAAGGTTATTTATTTATTTATTTATTCATTGACTTTTTACAAGGCGAAGTTAGGACTCATAGGTCCTCTCTTACACTTAACCTTAATATGGGTTATGGCCCATTCTAGACGAGCGTCGGAAACGCGTCAAAATTTTTGTAAACTATACGTGGCGTGAGAAACGCGTGAAGAGAAAATCAAAATGGCTGATGAACCTAACCTAGAAAAAGTGATACAAAACAAAGCTGATCAACACGTGCTCAAGGTACGATTTGGCTGGTGCGTAACGTAACGACCGTCGGTCGTGGTCGATCAGCTCTTCTTATTAAATCTAAAGGTTAATACGAAACAAGACAAGAGCTGTGATTGGCTACAGCTGATACGTTCCGCACCAGCCAAATCCTAGCTTCAACGGGATCCATTGTGTTAAATGGGCTTGTCTACACGAGCGAAATAATCACGCGTTTTCAACGCGTTTCTGACGCCGACCACGGCGACAGCAACACGTTGTCGCCCACTGACGCGGTGATTATTTCGCTCGTATAGAAAAGCCCATTAAACACAACGGTTTTTGTCGAGCACGCGTTCCCGACGCGACGAAAACGCCGCGTTTCCAACGCTCGTCTACAATGAACCAATATTGACAGAGCTGAAAACATTATACCATCTTGTCAGAATGTCTTCTCTCCTTGTACAGGCTGAAGAACAGTAGCTGAATCTGATAACGTGTGACCTCTTTATCATCTATAGTCTGTCCAAGCAAAGAAGACCCTCTGGCAAGATGATAAAATGACTCTAGCTTGGTCAATATTGGTTTAAGAATTATTAATTTGATCTCAATCGTAGGAAATATTCTGATCTAAACATTGAGAACTAATCAGTTATTTTTTGAACCAATATTGACCAAGTTGGAGTCATTTTCTCATCTTGCCAGAGGGTCTTCTTTGCTTGGACAGATTATATCTCAGCCCTATCATTATCTCATTAAACTGTGCATTTAGAAATGCCTGGTGATTAGATTAATAGTGCATTGTGTCAGTGGAAAGTTCCACTTAGCTACAGCTAGTTTGCGAAAACTGGGAAGAGACGCCGACATAATACATTTTACACGCTAACCGCGTGTCTTCTCAACGTGAGCGAACTAGAGCATCTTTCTATAGTCTGTCCAAGCAAAGAAGAGCCTCTGGCAAGATGGTAGAATGACTCAAGCTCGGTCAATATTGGTTCAAAAATTATTGATTTGGTCTCAAACTGTAGGAAACATTCTGATCTACAATTTGAGACCAAATCAATAACATTCGAACCGATATTGACCGAACTGGAGTCATTTTCTCATCTTGCAAGAGAGTCTTCTTTGCTTGGACAGACTATATGTGTATGTGAGCTCATATTTCCGAAAAGTGAAAATGGGAAAGGACTGAAAAGGAGAATACCGTGAAAGAGTTCACCATTTGATGTTCAGTAAACTAATATCACTATAGTCTGTACAAGCAAAGGAGAACCTCTGGCAAGATGGGAGAATAACTCGAGCTCGGTCAATATTGTTTCAAAAATCATAAATTTTGTTCAATATTTTAGATCAGAATGTTATCTACAATTTGAGACCAAATTTGTGATTTTTGATACAATATTGACTGAGATGGAGTCATTTTCCCATCTTGCCGGAGGGTCTTCTTTGCTTGGACATACTATAACTATTCTCTTTGTAGAAATTTTTAAGCTCTTCTGTGATTTTTTTACAAGCATCATAGACATAACAAATATTAATGATCTACAAACAATAATGATAAATATTTGTATTTCATAAAATATTATTTCTAGAATTCACTTTTCAAAATAAGCTTGACCTATTTTTATAGTGAGCTTATCTAGTGAATTGTTACACTAGTTTAGTATAGTCTGTCCAAGCAAAGAAGAGCCTCTGGCAAGATGAGAAAATGACTCCAGCTCGGTTAATATTGGTTCAAAAATTATTGACTTGGTCTCAATTGTAGAAGACATTCTGATCTTCAATTCAAGACTAAATAAATAATTGACCGAGCTGGAGTCATTTTCTTCATCTTGCCAGAGGCTCTTCTTTGCTTGGACAGACTATAGTTGTGAAGGTAATATTGTGATAGCTATCACATATTGTCAAATCACAAATTTATAATTGAAATTGATTAAATTGGATCAGATACTGTCAAATCTGTGATTTGAGATTATCTAGATTTATAATTCAAATTAAATTGCTTTTCCAAATACCTCTTTATTAGTAAATAATCTTCTCAATAGTGAGCTTGTTTCTGTTTATTGCCTCAACTTAGAATATTTATCTTACTTAATCCTTAACAATAATTTTCATCATGTTTTATATGATTGATATTTTGAAATAATTAAATACATTTGTCCATATGAGGAGCCTTCTTAAACTGTATAAGTATGTTTTTTATAGTTTATTGTAAGATACACGTATTAGAAATAAAACAATTAAAATTTCAACCAATTTGTACATTGTTCCCTAGCTATTAAATTTGTCAGAAAGGCTATATCGTAGTACAGTAATAATTAAAATTGCATTTCTTGTTTGTGACCTTTCGAATATGTTCATTGTTACATATGTGTCAATCTGTCAAACATCAGGGTTAAACTGATCATAAATTCTGATACAGAAACCTTCACATGCAATAATAAACAATTGAAATGAGAATGTCTGCTCTTTCATGTTATTCTATCTTTTCTCTTTCTCTTTCTCTCTCTCACACACTCTTTCTTCATATAATTAATAATTTGGTCTCAAATTTTAGATGAGAATGTTTCCTACAATTGAGACTAGATCAACAATTTTTGAACCAATATTGACCGAGCTGGAGTTAATTTCTCATCTTGCCAAAGGGTCTTCTTTGCTTGGACAGACTATTCAAGATCTTTCATTCCTATTGGTTGTCGATACATTTATAATATTTTAATGATATTTCAGGTCTTGATTCATATCAAGAACGTTACAATATCTTTATGAATTGTTTTTAGCAAATGATAAGTCGATTTTCGCTGCAAAGTTTTCGGAAAAAAAAGATATTCAATCTATCATGATTTGAGTCAGGACACGGAAAGTAATTCAACTCTTTAATTTGATACACATGTCATCTTGTGTATCTTCACGAATGTATCATCTTGAATGTATCATAAACTTGTGTATCTTCTTGAAATTGAACTGATACGTGTACAGTGTACACACCTATAAGCAGATACAGTACATAAATATGATAATGTGTGTATAGTCTGTCCAAGCAAAGGAGACCCTCTGGCAAGGTGGGAAAATGACTCCATCTCAGTCAATATTGTATCAAAAATCACAAATGTAATCTCAAATTGTAGAAAACATTCTGATCTACAATTTTGAACGAAATTTATGATTTTTGAAACAATATTGACCGAGAAGGAGTCATTTTCCCATCTTGCCGGAATGTCTTCTTTGCTTGAACACACTGTATCATAGAGTGGTTCACTCCATCTTTTTCCTGGCATATTGCGATGAACAGGGTGCAGAATAATTTCTAGAGTAAATTTTCATCCATGTTTTTGGACACGAGATGGAATAAATTTCAATCTCAATATCTAGTAAGCATGTAGCCTATTACAGTGTACTGTGATGGATTTGCCTTGTTATCCATAGGATGGCCTGCTTTGAATAAAGCCTGAGTTGTTTAGTGTTTAAAAGTGTAGTAAGTTTTGATTGAATAAAGCTAAGTTTTTAATAAAGCTTGAGTGGTTCTTCAGAGATAACTTAGCAGCGTTTTCCAAAGTGACACAATAATAGCTGACGCTGCAAATTTGGGCGGTTTCGACTGCTATTTGAGCTTTACAAGATCTACCTTTTCTCTCACTCCTTCACCCTCTCGCGCACTCTATCTCTCTCTTTCTCTCTCTCTCTCTCAAAAGTTATTAATTCATTTAAATCTAGTTTTTAAATTGTATAATAATTTTTCTTACTATCTTTAGTACTGTAATTCTAATAGCTCGTTATAAATTTTCAACTCAAGGCCAAGTGTTAATGGGAAGAATATCCTTATTATCCTTTCCCAAGAATGGACGTATATGTAGAAGTTTGAACTTCGCCTTTTCACTTAGATAACTGACACTCCCAATCCATTCTGCAAAGCCTTAAATTATTATTTCTATAAACTTTTCATTCATTTCAAAACCATTTTTCGAATTTTATTAGCAGTTTCTATTTTGTGGAGATTAGGCTATATACGAATTAATTGTACTTATTTATTTGGCATTGTAGAATCTAAGCTAATTTTGTTATCTATTTAAATTAAACTAATCTTACCTCTTTCCAACTCTCGTCAACATCCTTCCCCCTCCTACTTACTCACATTCTCTTAATCTATCTCTCTTTTTATCTCTCTCAATCACTTTCTCTCATTCATTCTCCCCCACACACACTCATCAATAATGAATCCCACTTTGGCGTCGTCACTCGCTCAGCAGAAGCAGAGGCAGACTTTGACGCTTTTTCAAATCACTGACAGAATTATAGTCTGTCCTAACAAAGAAGACATTCTGGCAAGATGGGGAAATGACTACAGCTCGGTCAATATCGATTCAAAATTTTTCAATTTAGTCTCTATAATTGTAGAACAGGAGGTTTTCTACGATTTGAGACTGAATTTGAATTTTTTAATGAATATTGATAGAGCTGGAGTAATTTTCCCATCTGGCCGGAATGTCTTCTTTGCTTGGACAGACTAGACTCGCCTGATTCGGCCGCTGCTCCGATTTCTAAACTCCGGCCGCCATTTTGAACACGACCCGCGCACATAGGGAATTGAAGAACCTCAATTTTCAACGAAATTACAAACCATTCTAGCACACCCCCTTTTAATCCTACAAAAACCCCTAAACCTGACCCCCTACTTTTGAACCCCCCCCAAAACCCCTACGCCCTGACCCCTACCCCTTAAACCCTCCTAAACCCAACCCCCCCCAACGGGTGGAGAGCAAAGTCGCGCACGTTTCTCGTTTCATTGGTTTGTCAAGTACTGCCTGTCCAAGCAAACAAGACATTCTGGCAAGATGAGAAAATTACTCCACTACGGTCAATACTGTTTCAAAAATTATAAATTTGGTCTCAAATTGTATAGATCACAATGTTTTCTTCAAATTTTGAAGACCAAATTTAAAAATTTTGAACCAATATTGACCGAGTTGGGTGTCATTTTCCCAACTTGCCAGAATGTCTTCTTTGCTTGGACGGACTGTAGGTAGTTGACGACACTTTTTCCTCTTGAAAATCTGGAGTTGAGTGTCAACTAGAGTTGAACGCATGAAAAGAGTTCAACACTGGCGGCTCGTACCCACGAAACAGGAGTGCCCGTATCTTTTACTGTACAGCACTCCACCTATTTCGTGGGCACGAGCCGCCAGTGCAGTTCAATGGAAAATGGAACAGAAGAGTATGAACAATTTTACAAAATTATCAATATAAAAAATGAGTAGGCCTTTGGATTTCGATAATTTTTCAATTGATTCAACAATCAATGAGTCAACTAATATGAAACATCTTTTTCCATGTTAGTTGAAATATTAATTTTAGAACAAGATTTTTGAGAATTTGTGAATCAAACGTATTCAGCTACTGATAAGATATGCGTAGCTACTGTAGAATGAAAAAATACAAGTATTGTGGCTGGTAGCTGGCAATAATACTAAGACAGCGAAGTTTAAACGTTGAATTTTCAACATGTTAAATATTCAACTAGTAAACGTTAAGTGAAAAATCTGTCTAGGTACGTTGATCAACGTTGCATTTACAAGTTAACTTTTCAACTAGTTAACGTTGATTGAAAATCCAGTCTAGGTACGTTGATCAACGTTGCATTTACAAGTTAACTTTTCAACTAGTTAACGTTGATTGAAAACCCAGTCTAAGTACGTTGATCAACGTTGCATTTACCAGTTAACTTTTCAACTAGTTAACGTTGACTATTCAACTAGTAGACGTTAACTGAAAAACCAGTCTCGTTACGTTGATCAACGGGTCATCACTGCCACAATCGGAATGTCATATACACCTCAAAAGGAGAACAGTTCCAATCAACCAGTAGTGGCTTTTTGCTGCTGCAAACCATCTCGTAAAATTAGCCCCAAGGCACTAAAGAACGAGTGCTTTCATCCCCCGGAAAAGGGTTTCGAATCGAGGGGGTTGAAATGAAATACCCTCAGAAAAAAGGTTTGAAATGAAAAAAAATACCATCCTAAATCCTACACTCTTTCCAAGCAAAGAAGACAGTTCGGCAAGATGGGAAAATAACTCCAGCTCGGTCAATATTGGTTTGAAAATTATACATTTGGTCTCAAATTGTAGAGAACATTCTGATCTACAATTTGAGACCAAATGTATTGGTTTTGAACCAATATTGACTGAGCTGTAGTCATTTTCCCAACTTGCCAGAATGTCTTCTTTGCTTGGACAGACTTTTATCGGGCGATTAATTCGTTTCTACTTTTGATCCACAATGAAGAGTTAATAAAGAAAAGATCACTCACTGTTTTAAACGCTTTATAGCTGATGCCAAAAGATTAGGCGGTTTCAAAATTTTAGGATAAGTTCGTAATTACATAGAAGATAAGGATAGGTCCCTTAACAAATTCAATGATTGGAAATATCTGAAGTTCAAAAATTTATTGTTAGATCGGCCCAATTAATGTTAAGTTGTCAAAATGTTGTTTCCAGTGGAATATATTTCATTAATATTGTTCATTAGATATTTTTTCATAGTATGATGTTTGTGGATCCGGTAGTTCTCCACGAAAAAACCAATTGTTGAGTAGATATCGTGAAACTTAAGATTTATCAAAAATCAAGATACTGGTTTCGTTTGCTTCATCATTATCAATCTTTGGTAAGCGAATTTTCATGCAAAAATTAGAAAATACAGAAAAATGTTTTGCGAAAAATTTTAAAGACGGAAAAACTAGATAAAGATATCCACTTTGTTATTGGGGCGACTAATGTATAATTGATTTATTATAAAAAGAATTGTGTACAATACTGGAACTATAAAAAAGAGGTTATTCGAATTTGAAATTACAAATAAAAGCTTTTACACGAAAATTACTAGCTAATATAATATTTGAAAATTATGCACGAAAAATGCGAAATACGAAGAAAATATCTTGAAATTAAGATTCAAGGAGACAAAAGAGGAAATTGAAGATTATAAGCCAAAGTTATGACATTTGAAACCATACAAAGGCGTAGCCAACAACTGCACGAGCATTGAATTGACTCCGGAAGACACAAACAATCTAATTGCACAATAATTTGTTGAATTGCGCAGTTCTTACAATAATGCAATTTTACTGAATCAAATTAGGATGACACCGGTGGGTATCAAGTTACATAATCGGCTCATGGTACAAAAATAATAGGTTAGAATAGTCGAACAAAGAAGACCCTCTGGCAAGATGGGGAAGTGACTCCAGCTCGGTTAATATTGGTTCAAAAATTATAAATTTGGTCTTAAATTGTAGAGAAGAATGTTTTCTATGATTTGAGACCAATTTTATAATGAACTAATACAATTTATTTGAACTAATATTGACCTAGCTGGAGCAATTTCTCCATCTTGTCGGAATGTCTTCTTAGCACGATCAGACTTATACATCACTTGCAAGATAAAACTGCATAGTATTACATTTCCTGTACTACATTCCTTTATGGCAGAATTTATTTATGTAATAAATGAGAAAGTTTACTACAGTGTCAAGCATGTACGAGCTACTAGCAAGACAGTGTTGAATAATAATTAGTGTAAAATAATTTCTATTATTGTAATCAAATGAAAAATTATTATTATTATTAATGAGTGAAATTGAAATAACTATTTGTGTTCTCATGTAAATATTGAAAAAAAATCGAATCCAGCAGAAACAAAATAATGGTTTCTTTGTGCATGAAGGATATTTCTGAATAGTAATGAACAAAAGTTAATTTATTAAAATCAAGTTGATTCAATTGGTGTTCTTTGTTTGAGGATTTTAGATTAAAAAAAATTTCGAATATAGCCTATTTAACATAGAAAAATTATGAATCAAGAATAAAAATTTATTCAATGAACAGAAGTTTATTCATCGAAACCTAGTTAATAAAATTTGTTGATTGAATATTGATCTAGTGGAATTTTCAAGTCTTCAGACTCAAAGATTTGAGACAACATTTTAGTTATTCCATTATGGAAATCTTAAACCTTTTGTTGTGCTATTGTTGAAAGCTAGACTTTAGATTATGGAAGGAAGTTTAAACACACTCTTCTGAGTAACCTTGGTAGATAAGCTATGCAAAAATTGAATTTCGTATGCAATATTTTCATATGTCAAGGAAGAGAAGAAACAGAGAGATATAGTCTGTCCGAGCAAAGAAGACATTCTGGCAATATGTAGAAATGACTCCAGCTCCGTCAAAATTGGTTTAAAAATGATAAATTTGGTCTCAAATTGTAGAGCCGAATGTTTCCTACATTTCAAGTTCAATTTATAATTTTCAAATCAATATTGATCGACCTGCAGTCATTTACCCATCTTGTCAGAATGTCTTCTCTGCTTTGACAGACTATCAGATATGACTCACCGCATCGACCTCTATATGAAGCATGTAGCCTTGAAATAAGATATTTACCTGCAAGGAAAATAAAATAATATTTTAATCATTTTTTCTACAAATTTATAAAAGAATATTCAAGTTCTGTATCACAAATGATGAAGTCGACGAATAATTTCTCCACTATTTCTCAACATTCCTTCGACTATAATTATTCAATTTATATTATGATTATATATTTACATAATTTATATATTCGACTATAATTATTAATTTATGGGAGAAGGCTAGTTGCACTCAAGTTAATTTTCTTTCAGGCTACTCATTAGAAACAAGATTTGAAATTGAAGGTCAAGTTTAATTGTTCTTTGTGCAACTGGGACTAATTATTGTTTCTTTAAGTAATTAATATCTCATAAAATTTCTTTCTCATTTCTTTTCTAAAAAAAGAATTAGTTACCAGAAAGAATGCGTCCTACCTCCAGTAAAACCTCTAGTAAAAAATGCGTCCTACTTTCTATTAGTAGGCAAGTAATTCATATATCATAAGAATAATTTCTCATTTTTCTATTTATAAAAATCCATTAGTTACCAGAAAGTATGCGTCCTACTTCCTAATCTATGTTTCATACTTGAAAATAAATCCTAATTAATCTTGAGACTTCTAGGAACCATAAAAATTCGTTATCAGTTTATTTGTTAGGACTGATTTACACACAAGAGCGCCAAACAAAACAATAATTAGGAACGGCTTCTGATAAGATAAAGCAATACCGACACAATAAACTAAGTCACGACCACTGTGGACTGCACTTGGATGGGTGACCTGTTCAGGCCAAGTACACATTGGCGAGGTGGAACAACCCGTAAGGGTCTCCCCACCATTAAAAGCCATAAGAATATTTATAATACCGACAAACAAATCCAATTTTTCTATTTTTACAACAAATGCAGAGCACGAATAATTTTCTTCAATTTATAGAATAATATCACTTTAAATAGTAAAGTAGGCTGTAGTCTGTCCAAGCAAAAAAGACCCTCTGGCAAGATGAGAAAATGACTCCAGTTTGATCAATATTTGTTTAGGAATTATAAATGTTGTCTTAATAGTAGATTAAATTGTTTCTAACAATTTGAGATCAAATTGCTAATTTTTGAACCAAAATTGATCGAGCTTAAGTCATTCTCCCATCTTGCCAGAGTGCCATCTTTGCTTGTACAGACTATAACATATCTTAAAAACATTACAAATTATATTTAAATAGGCTCCTGTTCTCTGCACATAGGTAGCGTCAGCTCAAAAAAAAATACGTAGTTATTGAAACAGTACATGTAATACAGTACATTCAATTGAAATAATAGCCAAATACCAGTAATTATTATGAAGACGGTGAATAACTTAAATAACTCTTGAATTCCTCAGCAAACAAAACCAGTTATCACAAGATGAAGAAACGCTACTGCTATCAGAGAATAGAGAATAATAGATTAGAGTACTGTACCTCTTTTCTATCTAGCTGTAATTGGTTGCAGCGATAAAATTGTTTCTGTCAACTACCGTACTATAGTCTGTCCAAGCAAAGAAGACCCTTTGGCAAGATGAGAAAATGACTCCAGCTCGATCAATATTGGTTCAAAAATTATTTCTGTGGTCACAAATTGTAGGAAACGATTTGATCTACAATTTGAGATCAAATCAATTTTTTTTGAACCAATATTGACCGAGCTAGAGTCATTTTCTCATCTTGCCAGAGGGTCTTCTTTGCTTGGACAGACTATATCAAGTGAAGAAGAGATTACTTCTATTCTTTCTAGCTGTAATTGGTTGCTGAGATAGAATTATTCTTGTCAACTACCGTACTACAATCACAACCAACGGAACTGACGGTTGGGAACAGACTGTTGTTAATGATAAGTTCTGTCAGGACAGTTTGTGAGCTGTCTAAGAGAACATATCGAGTGGAGAGCAAGTTCAGCTAAGCCGATTCGCTCTCGTAGACCGTTTTCAGACTGTCCTGACAGAGCTGAGAATTAATAGAATCTTGTTGTCTGCTGCTATACCTTGTAAACTGTTATCAGTGGAAGTGGAACGAAGCTGATGTAGTTGGCGCAAGCTGAGAAGAAACGCCGTCAAATGTACTTTAAATTGTAACGGCGTGTCTTCACGGCTTTCGCGAACTTTAACGACAGTGGTGCCAATTTAGAATTTAAAAACCAAGGAAACTAATAAAACATAAACTACAAGCTCACGAAATGAATGATGTAATTACTATTTTTTAATGTTGGTTATTTCTTAACGGATCGAATATTGTTTTGTGGGGAGTCGATGTGGTTAAATTTCTGATTAAAATGCTTTGTAGGAAACTAAAGTAAGGTATTACTAAGTAGCCATTAGTAGAATTACTAAGGACACAATAAGTAAGGTATTACAGTACTAAATACTAAGTAAGGACACTACTAAGGTATTTGATGTACAAGAGAATATTCGTGTATCCCTGACATTGTAGTGTTACAAGCATTGTATGAAGGTTCTGCTTTCTGTCAGTAAATTGTAGTGATAAAAATTGTTTATAAAAATAAACACAGAGAAAAATTTGGCGAAATGACAAAGGAACAAGTTAATAAGTATAGCTGACAACAAAAAGTTAGGATTCATCTTACCCTTGTGCGCTCCAACAACTGGTACTGTTGTGTCAATTAAGTTGTTACCGTATTTAGCTATGCCTAAATGCCTAGATAATGTTTTTGAGATCAAAAGAAACAATAGATGGATAGGGGATGTATCACAATATCCTAAATTTCGAGTAAGGGATAAATTCCTCTTCATATTCAGAGGAATTTTGTTAGAGGAATACCGTAGATGATTTTGTTTCCCCGCTTCAAATTCCTATTCTATAGAAATAGAACCGATTTTTATTTTACATCGTAGGTTTCTAACATCTGAACATTATATTCTTATACATTACTAAATTAAATCATTTCATATTCTCCTTTATGATAAGAAATTTATAGAATATAAGTTACATTTTTTTCTAAACATCAATACGGTACAGTATATTATAAAATAATGATAACAATTTATTCCAATCTTTGAGACCTAATCGTTTATTTAGTTTACCCAGACTCTTCATCTCTCATCAACAACCCTATCTTCAACCACACACAAACCTGAAATTTCATTGAGGATAACCCCTCAAAAAATTAAATAAATACAGATACAAACCTCGCACAGTAGCAGAGTTCGAATTGGCTCCATGATAGGAGTTCTGACTGGTCGCTGCACCCAGGCACAACATAATTCAACACTACACATTACACATAAAACACCATGAATAATAAAGTAAACACACAAAGAAACTGAACAAAATTAAACAGAAAACTTGACAATAAACGCACACTACAAACTGACTTTGGAATAGTTTCGAACAGGATGTTTGAAAACAAACCAACACACAGCGGACAGAACGACGCGATCGGTTTCTGAACTGCGACTGGTTAGGTTAGCTCGGCGCGACCGGTTTGCGACCTTGTTCCACCCAAAGAGTGGGAAGTTGGAGAGATAGCTGGTGAACAGCGGACAAGATTGAGGGGACGGCCACAACCACAACTCACATCACAGAGATGTCTAGTTGAACAAAAAGAGACAATTTGCCAAATTGGGAGAATGACTCCAGCTCGGCGTTAAGCAAAATCTGGCAAGATGGGAAAATGACTTAGCTCGGTCAATATTGGTTCAAAAACTATTGATTTGGTTTCAAATTGTAGATCAGAATGTTTCCTGCAATTGAGACCAAATCAATTATTTTTGAACCAATATTGACCGAGATGGAGTGATTTTCACATCTTGCCAGAGGCTCTTCTTTGCTTGGCCAGACTATAGTGTGTAAATTATATTTCAAATTGAAGAGAACAACGTTTCACAATTTGAAACCAAATTCATGATTTTTGATCCATTATTATTGATTGAGCTGAAGTAAAATTATACATTTCACATCAAATTGTAGTTAACATTCTGCTCTACAATTTGAGGCTGAATTTATTATTTTTAACCAATATTGACTAAGCTGAGCTGGAGTCATTTTCACAGCTTGCTAGAGTGTCTTCTTTACTCGACCAGAATATAGCATGAAACTATATGGGGAGTCCGTCAGAGACGGACTATCCAAATTGCTGGAAATAAAAGTAGGCATATTGTTGAAAAATTATTTGCAAGTTGGCTATTGCTGAAGGCATTTGAGTAACAATGAGTGACAGAATCACATGTTCTAGTAATATTTGTGCTTTTTCTGCCTATGATAATGAAATAATCGCAAAACAGTATTTCAAGATAGAATTCAATTGAATTAATTAATAGCCTACTTCAAGTTCTTCACCAATTTATTACTCTAGCCTACATTGAAAATCAAATCTATGATCATCTTCTAGATTATTATGTAACTCTTCTATGTTTAAAAACTTTGAAATCAAATTTTTTAATTCGCGATCGAAATTCGTGCAAATTCGTTCATAATATGTCATTATGAATTCTGTACTTTGCTATATCCTATTGTATGTTTTTTTTGGGAAATAAATTTCATTTCAGTTTCATTTTCATTTCATGTCCGACCACAAATTGGTACCGTCCGCAACTGATATCTCTCAAGCTCTGTACTCTGTGTTCCCTATCTCTTGCGCATGCGCGCCAGCTGAGTAACAATCATCACAGTGGTTGGTAGAAGAGCAGAAAGAGAAACAGAAAGGCCTCACTCACTCTCTCTCTGCCAGACCAGACACAATTCAATGCGAAACAATGAATGCCTACTAGACTGTCCAAGCAAAGAAGACATTCTGGCAAGATGGGAAAATGACTGGAGCTTGGTTAATATTGGTTCAAAAATTATAAACTTGGTCTCAAATTGTAGGAAACAGTCTGGTCTACAATATGAAACCACATTTATAATTTTTGAACCAATATCAACCGAGCTGTAGTCATTTTCCCCATCTTACCAGAATGTCTTCTTTGCTTGGACAGACTCTGTACTACCGGGAATTTGTCGCTTATCAGTCAATGATGACTCATCGCTCGGAAATTCGGTGAACGTCATTGTCTTGGTCGATTTCAAGTGCTGCGCAGCAAGCTAGACAATACAGTACGAACGCTTATACAAGACGCATGCCGCGCAGCACATTTCTAGCAAATTCAATTCTTTGGAATTTGAGGCATGACTGCAGCTGAAATGCTTTGTTTTGTTTTTGTTTCTAAGCTCTACTGTATTATTGTTTTGTAAGTTCTTGTTCTTGTTGTATTCTCAGATGACAGAAGGACAAGTTCGTTCTTGGAATTAGATGAAAAGGAAGAAAAGGGACTGGGAGAATGTGGAAGATGAATTGGAAAAGGGAGTTCTGCAGGTGAAGAAGAAGAAGAAGAAGAAGAAAAAGAAGGAAAAAGAAAGAAGAAGAAGAATGAGAATAAGAAGAAGAATGAGAATAAGAAGAAGTATGGTAATAAGAAGAAGAATGAGAAGAAGAAGAAGAAGAAGAAGAAGAAGAACGAAAAAAAAAAAGAAAAAAGAAGAAGAAGAAGAAGAAGAAGAAGAAGAAGAACGGTGGAGAAGAAGAAGAAGAAGAAGAACGGAGAAGGAGAAGAAGAAGAAGAACGGAGGAGAAGAACGAAGGAGAAGAAGAAGAAAGACAAGAACAGAAAAGAATATAACGGAGAAAAAATTGAACAAGAAGAACGGTGAAGAAGAAGAAGAACGGAGAAGGAGTAGAAGAAGAAGAAGAAGAAGAAGAAGAAGAAGAAGAAGAAGAAGAAGAAGAAGAAGAAGAAGAAGAAGAAGAAGAAGAAGAAGAAGAAGAAGAAGAAGAAGAAAGAAGAAGTAGAAGAACGGAGAAGGAGTAGAAGAAGAAGAAGAAGAGGAGGAAGAAGTTGAATGAGAAGGAGAAAATAAAAGAGGTGAAACAAGAAGGAGACGAACATTGAAGAAGAAGAAAGAGAGAAATAAGTAGAAGAAGAAGAAGAAGGAGGAGGAGAAGAAAAGAAAAAGAAGAATTATGAGAAAAGAAGAAGAGAAGAAGAAGAATAAGAAGAAGAAAGAAGAAGAAGAAGAAGAAGAGAAGAAAAAGAAGAAGACGAACATTGAAGAAGAAGAAGAAGAAGAAATAAGAAGAAGAAGAAAGAGGAGAGGAGAAGAAGAAGATGAAGAAGAAGAAGAAGAAGAAGAAGAAGAAGAAAGAAGAAGAGAAGAAAGAAGAAGAAGAAGAAAAAAAGAAGAAGAAGAAAAAAGAAGAAGAAGAAGAAGAAGAAGAAGAAGAAGAAGAAGAAGAAGAAGAAGAAGAAGAAGAAGAAGAAGAAGAAGAAGAACAAGAAGAAAAAGAAGAAAAAGAAGAAGAAGAAGAAAAAGAAGAAGAACAAAAAGAGGTAATAACAAGATGAAGAAGACGAACATTGAAGAAGAAGATGAACGGAGAAGTAGAAGAAGAAGAAGAAGAAGAAGAAGAAGAAGAAGAAGAATAAAAAGAGAAAAGGAAAAAGTTGAAGGAGGAAATTTTCAAACTAATGACTTTACTTCTCTACTTTTGTGTCCATTGCTCAATTTTTTCATGATGATGATTAGAGCTGTCATGAATCATGATTATTATAGTGGTGTTTTCCTGATGTAACCTACTTATTGCTAATCTAAAGCATCTATTTTGCCCATTTAAAAAATATAATAATCTATAATAAAATATAAATATAATCTATACATAGCCAATTGAGAACTCGAATAAAGATGACAACAACAGCTGTTGAAATGCACAAGGAGCAGACAAAACCACCACACGTTATCAGATTCAGCTACTGTTCTTCAGCCTGTACAAGCAGAAAAGACATTCTGGCAAGATGGGAGAATAATTCAAGCTCGGTCAATATTGGTTCAAAAATTATCAATTTGATCTCAAATTGTAGAGAAAAATATGGTCTACAATTAAGACCACGTTTATAATTCTTGAACAAATATTGAGCAAGCTGGAGTCATTTTCCCATCTTGTTAGAGGGTCTTCTTTGCTTGGACAGACTATACCTATAGTTTATGTTGAGGTGTGTCAGTATACAGTGTTCTATTTATAGCTCTTCAATTTCCGTTTTCAATTCGGTTCCGGTCATCTCATCAACTACTGTTCCAATTTCAATTTGGGTTCTCTATACCTATGTTTATCATCTTTAACCTATGTGAACTCATCCATGTATATCTATACACAATTCCATGTAAACCTTACATTGTCTGTCCAAACAAAGAAGACATTTTGGATAGATGGGGAAATGACTCCAGCTCGGTTGATATTGGTTCAAAAATTATAAATTTAGTCTCAAATAGTAGATTAGAATGTTTCTGACAATTTGAAACCAAATTAATATTATTTGAACTATTATTGACCGAACTGGAGTAATTTTCCCATTTTACCAGAATGCCTTCTTTGCTTGGAAAGACTATATATCCTTGTTTAGCTCAACTTTAACGAATTCAATTGCGTACATGTTAAGTATATGACAATGTAAATTTGTATATCTATGTATATTGCAACTAAAACCTTTGCCACCCCATCAATGTATATCTATATCTATATTGCTTCCGACTTTAACAAGGTCGTAATTGTGGGTGGAGCTGGTATGTTACAGTCTGTCCAAGCAAAGAAGACATTCTGGCAAGATGGGAAAATGACTCTAGCTCGGTCAAAATTTTTTAAAAAATTATAAATTTGGTTTCAAATTGTACAAAACATTCTGATCTACAATTTGAGACCAAATTTTCAATTTTCAACCAATATTGACCGGGCAAGAGTCATTTTCCCACCTTGCCAGAATGTCTTCTTTGCTTGGACAGACTATACCAAGGATAATTGCACCAAATTTGCGTATCTTCAGGTCAGACATCAATAGATTTGGTTTGGATTGATTTGACTAATTATCGTCAAAATTGACCAGGGATTGACCACAGGGTCCTGTTTCATTAGGTTTGGATGACTTATGAAATATATTTCATCCATTAATATTGATATTAGTATATTTTATTTATTTACGGAATAAATTTGATAGAAACAGAAAAATTACGAGGTTGAACTGAACGGAAGCACAGGTTTTTCACGTACTACTAAGTATTTGTGAATATTATCAAAAAGCAATTGATTGAAAACTGAACTTTAAAACTTAGGGCTATTTAAAATAATTGAAAAATGAATTAAAATCAAACACCCTTTTAAAAAAACATTTTAGTTTTAGTTTAAAGTTTTTTAAAAAGATGTTTCATTTTCATTTATTTTGCAATTGATTGAGTATTTAAATAATGTTGAAAAATGCTACAGCTAGTTAGTTTGTTAATTTGCTAGTTAGAGTAAAACGCAATTACTCCCATTTTTCTAATTAATTTTCTTTCAGTTATATTCATACTTTAACTGGGGTTTCATAATGTAGATTATTCATCTTCCATTTCCATTGTTAACTTTTCCTCTCTCACTTAGCTTACAAAATTTAAATTTGTTATTGATAATCTGAATCCGAGCAAGCTGCTTAAATGTTTAATTATTCCGAATTATTTCCAATCTAACTTGCTTTGTATTTTGGATTTTCATGTATTACTTGCTTTGCATTTTTTCTTCAAACCTAGCACAAAGAAATCAATCAATGATCTACTCTCTCGCTCCCTCTCCATCCAGGATATAAAAATATACTGTATTATACAACATGTTCCGAAAATAACTGTTTCGAGTAACTGTTCCTCGAGCTATAACAAACAGAAAATGTCGTGCGCAAAATGCCGAATTATCCTTAGTTTTCCTGTTATCCGCCATTTTGTGTTTTTATGATTTTCCATCATAACTCGATAATGGATGCACATATCCTTCTGAAATTTGATATGTTCAAGTATAAGTATGATGACTTTAAAATGGTCGATAATGGATGACTCAAAAATTCTCGATATCTGAAATTTCCAAAATAGCGTCCGACTGAAATTTTAATTTTTACCGTCGAAAATAATGTTTCTACGAAATTCAAATTACAATAATGTATAGCTTTAAATTCTGAAGGAAATGGTGCCATATACATCCGAATTCAATAATAAATAACCGAGATACAGCAATTTTTATTTCGAATCAAGCCACTAAGAATACTGTTAGTCAGGCTTGACAGGCGTAAATTCGCGAAAATAAAAATTAAAATCGTCATATCTCAGTTATTTATTGTCGAATCCTGACGAATCAGGCACCATTGTGTTCAGAATTTGAAGCTCTACATTTTTTCAATAATATAAATTTCCATGAAACCATTATCTTCAACAGTGAATCCAAAATTAAAATTTCAGTCAGCCGCCATTTTGGAAATTTCATATAGGCTATATACAGGGTGTTTCAGGAGAAATGGCGATCGAAAATCGCAAAATTGACAAAACATAGCACAAGTGATGAGTCTGTGTTTAGTAGCGATTTAGCGAGTTTTGATCGCCATTACTGAGATTTGGGTAAGATTTACACAATCGCCGCCATCTAACTTTTTCTTTAGAATCCGACTCTCTTCAACTTCCATCAATAGAAAATTTAATTTTATGTTTCCTTATCCAGTTATAACCCTTATTGTTGAAAAAATGGCGTTTTTTAGCATATTTTTCCAAATATCTCAATAACCGTTGAAGTGACAAACTTCGAACTGGTTTCATTGAATTCCTCAGCTAATTTTACATAGGAATTGATCATTTTAGAACCTCACTAAAGCCTCTAAAAAATTAGAAAAATTAATATATTTTGAAAAATCTCAATTATCCGCCATTGTTATCTCGGTAAAAAAGCATTTTTGGGGGTTGGTCCCATGGACTTTTTTTGTCTACTTGATGTAAGGAATCAGCCTGAGAAGTATTGCACATTCCTCCTGAATCACCCTGTACTTGCAATCTACATGAATAAAGTGATTTAATCTGAATCTCTCACACTATCACTCTTTCTCTGCGATGCACTAACATATTATAGTCTGTCAATAATTAGAATTATATTTACTTAATTAGAATAATTAAAATTTTGACAATAATTAGTCAAATCAATCCAAACCAAATCTAATGATGTCTGACCTGAAGATACGCAAATTTGGTGCAATTATCCTTGGTATAGTCTGCCCAAGCAAAGAAGGCATTCTGGCCAACTGGAAAAATGACTCCAGCTCGGTCAATATTGGTTCAAAGATTATGAATTTGGTCTCAAATTATAGAGCAGAAAGTTTTCTACATTCCGAGAACAAACTTATAATTTTTGATCCAATATTAATAGTACGTTCTGATAATAGTACGGTAGTTGACAAGAATAATTCTATCACAGAAACCAATTACAGCTAGAAAGAATAGAAGTAGTCTATTCTTCACTTGATATAGTCTGTCCAAGCGAAGAAGACCCTCTGGCAAGATGAAAAAATGACTCCAGCTCGGTCAATATTGGTTCAAAAATTATGGTTTTGGTCTCAAATTGTAGATCAAATTGTTTCCTACAATTTGAGACCACATAAATTATTTTTGGACCAATATTGACTGAGCTGCAGTCATTTTCCCATCTTGCCAGAATGTCTTCTTTGCTTGAACAGACTATAGAGGCATAAGAGCACAGGTGGATACAATTTCCTTCGGCATCAATAAGTGCCTTACACACTCAACACAATTTCCCCTTCTTTCTACTTTTCTTCTACTTCCTTCCTCCTCCCTCTCCTTTCTTCCTCTCTTCCTTCTTCCTTAATTTCCTTCCTTCATTCCATCTTTCTTCCTCTACCCCTTTCCGTCTTCTTTCTCCTTCAGCCCAGACTATTCTGAACCTGCAATCTCCCTTCAACACGTTTTTCACTTATCCTATTCTAGCGCCCTGTTAGTCTGTCCAAGCAGAGAAGACATTCTGGCAAGATGGGAAAATGGATCCAGCTCAATCAATATTAGTTCAAAAATTATAAATTTTTTCTCAAATTGTAGTAAACATTCAGCTCAACAATTTTAGACCAAATTTATGATTTTTGAACAAATATTGACCGAGTTGTAGTCATTTCACCAACTTGACAGTATGTCTTCTTTGCTTGGACAGACTGTAAAAACAATGGCTTTACGTGCAAAGTGTCATGTGTGTTATTATTGAACAATACCTTACTGCTATATTCTGGTCGAGCAAAGAAGACATTCTGGCAAGATGGGGAAAATGACTACAGCTCAATCAAAATTGGTTCAAAAGTTATTAATGTGGTCTATAATATTGGAGAGCAATGTTTTCTACAATTTGAGACCAAAGTCATAATTTTTTAACCAATATTGACCGAGCTGAAGTCATTTTCCCATCTTGCCAGAATGTTTTCTCTGCTCAACCAGACTGTATGATTGGAACTCGCTCCTCAATCACAGGCACTAGCCTATATGAAAAGCTTTCTTCGAAATTGAATTTCAAGTTTTATTCATTTAATTATTTCATTGAAAAAATACATTGAAAGGAAAGAAAAAACAGGCGTTAGCTCAAACTTTCTTCTATTCCAATTTTGATTAGAATGTCCGAACTCAGGTTATGTTCTCTTTTAATACTCACTTATAATTAAAATTAATACAATTTTCACTCAAAAAAATCTCACAAAAATTTTTGAATTTGGAAGGTTAACTGAATGTATTATGTATTATGAAGGAAGGTTGAATGTTATATTATGTAATTCAATAAGAAGATTCAATTTCAATTACAGTTAGTTTTGACTAGATACATAATATTATGTAATCCTTCCCCGAATTCCCAAATACCAAGATTATGAAATTTTAAAAAATTCTTGAAATGCTAAGAAAATTTACTGTTCTTTGCAACATTTCTTACAAGAGATCTAGTATGTACAAAAAAGTTTTCCCGAATGCTCTGGAACAATCAAGAGATGAAATTAATTATTTTCTGACAAGGCCTCAGCAAGAGCATCTAATCGCATATATTAAGAAACTTCTAAATTTCCAGATTCAGCCGTTCAGTTACATCTCATCAACAAACAAGGGAACAAACGGGCTGTAAGCAAATATGAACAACTTCAGAACTCCATCTCTTATCCTACTTCTCCTCCTTCTACTCCTCCTCCTCCTCCTCCTCCTCCTCCTCCTCCTCCTCCTCCTCCTCCTCCTCCTCCTTCTCATCCTTCTTCACCAACTACTCTTCCACCTCCTCCTCCTTCTTCTCCTCCTCCTACTTCTCATCCTTCTTCATCAACTCCTCTTCCACCTCCTCTCCCACTTCTTCTTCTTCTTCTTCTTCTTCTTCTTCTTCTTCTTCTTCTTCTTCTTCTTCTTCTTCTTCTTCTTCTTCTTCTTCTTCTTCTTCTTCTTCTTCTTCTTCTTCTTCTTCTTCTTCTTCTCCTCTTCCTTCATCATCTAATTTTTTATACCTTTTTTTCCAATTTATTCAAACTTTACTCTTCATCTTGTCCTACATCATATTATCTTCTACTTCTCCTTCTTCTACGTCATCTCTTTTTTCTTGTTTTACTTCTTTTAATAATCTGAAATTTTTCTTTTTATTAGGTTTTTACTTCTCTTTCATCATGATCTCCTTCTTTTTCCCCCTTTTTCTTCTTCTCCTTCTTCTTCTTCTCCCTCTCCTTCTCCATCTCCTTCTTCTTCTTCTTCTTCTTCTTCTTCTTCTTCTTCTTCTTCTTCTTCTTCTTCTCCTTCTTCTTCTTCTCCCTCTCCTTCTCCATCTTCTTCTTCTTCTTCTTCTTCTTCTTCTTCTTCTTCTTCTTCTTCTTCTTCTTCTTCTTCTTCTTCTTCTTCTTCTTCTTCTTCTTCTTCTTCTTCTTCTTCTTCTTCTTCTTCTTCTTCTTCTTCTTCTTCTTCTTCTTCTTCTTCTTCTTCTTCTTCTTCTTCTTCTTCTTCTTCTTCTTTCCTTCATCTTCTTCTTCTTTTTCTTCATTTTTTCCCACCTCCCTCCGTCAATTCATTTTTTCTGCTCCATCGTTTGTATCTTCACTTAGAATTTAATCACATAGCCTAATATCACAAAATATGACATGCTAGCGACTGCCATCTACCGGCAAACTTGTGAAACAATCGGCGAGTTCATCTATGACGCGTAGCTCGTGCTGTGATTGGTCGGAGGCGTGGCCTAGTGAGCGACCAATAGTATTGCGTGGATAATATTGAACCGATTTACTGCTTTCTCCCAGCCCAACTTGTTTCAATCAATGATCTGATTCTTTGCTAATCAAAATTTATTCATTTATTCCATTGAAATACTTCAATAAAGATATTGAAAATACTTCTCCTAGTTTTTCTCCTCCTCCTCCTCCTCCTCCTCCTCCTCTTCCTACTCTTCTTCCTCCTCCTCCTCCTACTCCTCTTCCTCCTCCTCCTCCTCCCCCTCTTCCTCCTCCTCCTCCTCCTCCTCCTCCTCCTCCTCCCGCTCCTTTTCCCCCTCTTCCTCCTCCTCCCGCTCCTTCTCCTCCTCCTCCTCCTCTTCTTCTTTTCCTTCCACCCCATTTTCGCGTCCCAAATAGCAAACATTCTCTGTTCTGAACAGTGTTCAGCTGCCGAATTCTCAACATTGCGAACAGAATTTTGTTTAACTTTACCGAGACCCCCTTTCAACCCACCCCCCCCCCCCGCACCCTAATTTAGGCAATCCCCGGTTAGTAGGTAGGCTAATCCTCCCCCCTCCCCAATCTACTCTCTAAATAAAGGCATAGACCCAAGGTTCATAAGGTTCCTATACATGAACCTTGGCATGGACCTGTACAATATGTATTACTATACATACCTAAGGGCCCCTTGTAGACATATACGTTATAAAGGCATACAAAGGTTATAACTTTGTTATGACGTGTTAAGTCTGTCCAAGCAAAGAAGACATTCTTGTATGGATGATTCCAGCTCGGTCAATATTAGTTCAAAAATCATGAATTTGGTCTCAAATTGTAGGAAACATTCTAATTTAAAATTTGTGACTAAATTTATAATTTTTCAACCAATATCGACCGAGCTGGATTCAGTTTCCCATCTTGCCAGAGGGCCTTCTTTGCTTGAATCCAGCTCGGTCAAAATTGGTTCAAAAATCTTAAATTATTGTAGAAAACATTCTGTTCTACTATTTGAGACAAAATTTATAATTTTTCAACAAATATCGAGTGAGCTGGAGTCAATTTCCCATCTTGCCAGAATGTCTTCTTTGCTTGGACGGACTGTACTATACATATTAAGGTCCCCTGTTTAGGTTAAACTGTCTGTGTCACGTGACAGCTCAATCAAATATTTGACTAGAACTTTTCATGCAAGTACAGTAGTTGATAAATCCCTTGAACCTATACCATGCTACTGTCACCCTGAAACTAGGGGGTAATAAAGCTTCTACAAAGTGGTTAGAGTTTGTTGATTCCATTTATTTGTTCATTTGTACAGTATGAGAGCATACAGAGAAACCCCACAAACTCGCTCCTCAATCAACATAATTTAGATGCAACTAGAAAAAAAAATTATTAAAATGAAAATTCAGAGAGTGTTGATTAGAAACTAAAAATAATAATAATCTATATCTATATAAGCGAAATGGCACTGACTGATTCATTCATCACCAGAACTAAAAAGCCACTGAAGCAAATGCGTTCGAATTTGGCAGGCATGTTCAGTTGGGACGTTTAGACGCACACTAAGAACGGATTTTAAAAACTTTTCAAGGATACGCCAAATATTTAAGTTTTTCTATAGTTTTTCGGCGTTTTCTTATTTTTTTCGAGAACCAATCGGTAGAAAATGTTGATATTTGGTGGGCAGGTTCAGATAAGGTCTAGAAATGTTGTGTTAAAATATTTTTGCAATCCGTTCAAGATTACGCCAGTAATCAGGTTTTCAAAATTGTATATGTGTTGCGGGTTGCATATCTTCCGCCTTGATACGACCAATCCTAACTGTAAATTGAATGGTTCAGCGAGATTATAGATGAATTAATTTGGAAGATATTGAATCAAGTTTCAAAATATGTCCGATATACTTCCAAAGGTTACGCTAAAATATTAGCGTTTTACTATTTTTCGGAGTTTTTCTTAGATTTTCCGAGAACAAATTGGCAGAAAATGTTGAAATTTGGTAAACAGGTCAAGATGAGGTCAATCAATACTGTGTTCAATGAATTTCGAACCTCTTCTGAACGGAATTTGCAGGCCAGCGAAGCGAGCCTGTTTGTCTCAGCTCACACTGGCAGAGGTTTTGCAGGCGAGCGAAGCGAGCCTGTTTGACTCACTTAAACTGCCGACACTGGCGGGGGTCCAGGGGGCGTAGTCCCCTGGCTAGGCGGAGAAAGCGAGCGAAGCGAGCCTGCCGGCTAGTAATCTATATAATCAAATAATTTATTAAAGAAACTTCAAAGATCGGAATTGAACAATTCAATAATTTTCTCAATACAGTACTTTACTCATTATAGCCTATTCATTCTTAATTAAAATTTTACTTAATTTAAACTTTGGAACCATATCCATTGTGTTGTAGTAGAAAAAAGGCTTTTAGCATCTAGCGAAAGATGTTCAAACGTGCTTCAATTTCTTTCCAATAAAATACAGAATTTTATTGAGTACTATGCATGATACGTTTATCGAATTGAATGCGGTTGAAAAACATTTTCATTCTAGAAAAAATGGTATTGACTGTCTGACTGATAAGTCTTGTATCTTTATTAAAAGTCGCGTATCAATTATGATACTTCCAATATAGTACTATAGTTTTATTTCGAACATGTGAAGACGAAGATGAATGTATCACCTCGAAATTGAATTGACACTGTGTTTAACAATAAATAATTATTGCTTTTGCAGAATGATTTATAGTGAACGACTTCTATCTATTTCCGTATCTACTAACATTACCTTATTCTGTCGGTATACTTGAATAAGAACCACATTTGGACTTCCTTCTATCTAGTTGCAATTATTTTTTAAGACTTCCTCTCTATATTCTTCTTCTTCTTCTTCTTCTTCTCCGTTCTTCTTCTTCTTCTTCTTCGTTCTTTCGTCTACCTTCTTCATCTTCTTCCTCTTCTTCTTCTTCTTCTCTTCTTATCTTCTTATTATTTCTTCTTCTTCTTCTTCTTCTTCGTTCTTTCGTCTTCCTTCTTCATCTTCTTCCTCTTGTTCTGCTTCTTCTTCTTCTTCTTCTTCTTCTTCTTCTTCTTCTTCTTCTTCTTCTTCTTCTTCTTCTTCTTCTTCTTCTTCTTCTTCTTCTTCTTCTTCTTCTTCTTCTTCTTCTTCTTCTTCTTCTTCTTCTTCTTCTTCTTCTTCTTCTTCTTCTTCTTCTTCTTCTTCTTCTTCTTCTTCCTCTTCTTCTTCTTTTTCGTTCTTTCGTCTACCTTCTTCATCTTCTTCCTCTTCTTCTTCTTCTTCTCTTCTTCTCTTCTTATTATTTCTTCTTCTTTTTCTTCTTCTTCTTCTTCTTCTTCTTCTTCTACCTCTTCGTCTTCCGCCGTCACCTTCACTATTACTCTCTTGCAGCCTTTCATGAGTCTAATAATCTGTACTCAACAATATTCAAATCCATTTCGAAGCAGTGTCGAGTTCACCGCAAAAGGAAATCTTAAAGACACTGTCCTTATACTCACTCTATACAGTCTATATAGTCTGGTATGCTGGTATCTCTATATAGCTAATCGCATGTATATACGAGTGTACAACATAGATATATTATATATATATATATATGTATATATATGTATATATATATATATATGTATATATATATATATATATATATATATATATATATATATGTATATGTATATATATGTGTATATATATATTTACATCCCACTATCATTTTGGCGTCCATACATTGTCGATTTACCATCATTTGGGCATCCGACTGTAATCGGGCATCCATATACGGATGCCCAATTACAATCCTTAATAAAATCTTCCAAGATAGTCAAAATCACCTAGTTCTGCCACTGGCCTCTGCAGACATGTCACCTCTAATAATAACTCTAATCTTGTGACGATTATTCAATTTACAAAAGAGGTATATGCGTTTGAAAAAAAAGTGCTGGACGCCCAAATGTCGACAATATGAAATTTAGTATACATGTTGAGCTTTCAAGATTTGCCACCACGTAGCGCTAGTCCGATTTGCTTCCTCTCCCGTGTATAAAGGCTTGCGTATATTTTTGTACATTCTACCGATTATTTGGCGTCCTTTACGTCACGAAAGCTTGGCAACAACGCCTACGAATTTCTGAGCTTGATTGTGGAAGGACTAAACAAATGAGCTCACTCGGCCAGTTGAGAACCGTACCGTCAAAAATTTAGGCTCGGTGCACATATGCGATAGCGGCTCAGCTTGACGCCAGCGGGGGCTCTGAGAAACCCCGTCAGCGGTTTGGCAGTACTAGCAATCAAATGGAGCGGTGCACAGTTCAGCGGTGCGATCATCGAGCGATGGCTGGATCGCGGCGGGGCCAAAACTGTCGCCGAGTACTGCCTCACCGCATTTCGGTCGCCGTTGTTTTCCAAGAAATTCACTTCTCTACAAAAATTTGAAATGCGTAAAAATAGAGATAGGAAAATTTTGATTCCAGATTTGGATTCAGCACCATCTAATTAGTGAGAACTCACGTAATTGCTCAAAAATAATGAAAAATAAGGAAGTTATTTTTTTCAATTTTATACAGTAATCTACTTGGGTTATTTCTAATCAATATCATAGTCATCATTAACATATATTACATTATCATGTTGGCCTATTATTTAAACTCTGAGCTATCATTATAACAACTATTACTATGAAAAATATTATATACGGTATGTTTCTATGTGTTATATTGATATAATATAATAGTTTAATATTCCGGTTTATAATAAAAGCTTCAACAAGATTATTTTCCCTGAGTTGAACAAGGAGTAATAAATTTTATTTCTTAGTTCAGCCCTTACTTAATACAAACTTCAGTCTCCTCTTCCCTGATATCTTATCTTTTTGTCTGGTTTAATAATTTTGTCAAGTAAGTACAGTAGTGTGCGGATACAATGGATTCTTGAAAGTTATGTGTACTTTAATGCGAAATATATTCATTTTATCCTATCTGTAGGCGGTGTCACTGGGGGACCTGGCCTTGTTAAAAATATTCGCTGTATATCATATATACTATCAGCTACCCCAAGACTCTGATGCCCGGTTTTTCCAAGCACACTGAACGTTGAGGGACCCTCAAATTTTGATAAACAGCTGACATTTTCCATGATAAGTATAGGAAATCTAGTAAACTTGAGGGTCCCTCAATTTTGAGTGTGCTTGGACAAACCGGGCACTAGACTCCCACATGGGTGGTAAACTCTGCCGAGTTTTTATCCAATAACTCTATGATTCGAAGTTTTATCTTTTGAAAGATTTAATAGTGGAAAAAGTTTTATGTCAATGAATTTTGCGTGTGAGACCGTATCAAGTAGACTACATAGTACTGTATAGATAATTCACAGAAGTCGCTGAACATCTTGGAAACAGTAACATTATTATAATTAAACGCAATACGTGACTTTGCGTATTTAGACCTATGATCAATCAATTGGAAAATGAAACTAGAGAAATAAGAACCTCGAGATCAGCAGTTCAATAGGAAATCATCATTTCAATGCAATATCAGAAATTCAAAGATGTAGGCCTATGTGTCATCACTATTATTTTACAAAACTGCAAACTGTTTTGACTTTACAGTATCTTGATTCCCTGGGACAGTAGGTTAGTTAAAATAGAATTCCTAGTATTGGCTAAGCTGAAAAAAAAACATTGAGCATTGTCAAAGAAACCGTCATGATCAGAAGTTCAGGGAATGGACCAGAGAGAGGTAATGAGGTTTAATTTTGAGAATAAAAGTTGTTATTGAAAATATGCAGTGTTTTGAATTTATAAATAAACTCCTCTGGATGTGTCGTCTAAGGTTCAACATTATTATTGTTATAGAATAAGTATTTTTATATAATTATTTCTAGGACTTTGGTCTATATAAGAAATTTTCTGCACATCTGTTTGCGCATGCACGTACACTTTGTAGTCAGTTTATGCTAGGCACTTAGAAAAGAAACATTGTCAGTTCGTGATGGAAACGTTTGAAACTAATTTATTTATTAGCGCCATTCACGTGCAATCAGCTATTTGGGATACTGCTTCCGAGTCCTATCACGATAGGAATAGGAAGAGAGCAGCTTGGGAGGCAGTATGTGTGGAGGTTATTCGCGGAAAAATCGGATGCAGAGAAAAGTGAAATAGGTATAGTCAGTACAAGCAAAGAATACACTCTGGCGAAGATGAAAAAATGACTCCAGCTCGGTAAATGTTGGTTCAAGAATTATCAATTTGGTAGATCAGAATGTTTCCTACAATCTGAGACCAAATCAATAATTTTTGAACCAATATTGACCGAGCTGAAGTCATTTTCTCATCTTGCCAGAGGCCTCTTCTTTGCTTGGACAGACTATAAGTGGCTGATCTTTTACCATCTTGTAATTCCATAAGGCTAAAATTTTATTATCAGTTGTTGTTTATTCCGGAAAATAGAGGTTTTCAATGTATGGCAAGTTGATCAAAACTGATAACTTTCTATCAAGTGTAAAAAAATTTTTTATTAGAATAGTTGGAATGTCGAAATAATAATTTGATATTGCTATTGATATATTTTCATTTGCTTACTTTTCAATCACAAATGATCATTGAATTTTTTGTTATAATTACAATATTCGGTAACTCTGTCATGTAAACACCGAATGAAAGTCCAACTCCATATTGGACAGAAAGCATTATTACAGATTGGAGTCGAATTTCCAGCAGTTCTACTGCCCTATAGTCACAAAGTATTCAACTATTCATAGCAAGATTATATAATGGTGATATTCAATCAGTGACAAATAAAGTATCTGCAGTATCGTATAATATAATTACATTATAAATTAATCACATGATATTATCAATCCTATTTTAGGCTACTGCTGTATAATTTTAGTATTATTAATATTTAATTTTTACAAGACAATTTTTTCCAGGCTGAAGCCAATGCATGAAATATATTACAAGGTTTATACTTATTACAAAATAATCAATAGGATGGAACAAAACCAAAATTATAATTAATATAGTAAACAATTTGAATTAACAATAAACAAATGATTTTCAAAATAGAGACAACCAATTAGAATAATATAATGAAAATGGAAAAGAACTTATTGTACTAATGATATTATTAAAAACATTAGCAAAAAAGTCGTAGCTTGTTGGAAACTAATTACGAAGTGCTCTTTCACTAGTCCATTCTGTTCGAATGATCAGCATAGACTAAATAATTTAATATGCATTGAGTCTCAAAAATATGTGTGGCTCTGAATCCGTTGGTGGGGAGCCGCTAGACAAAGAAAATATAGGCGACCTAAAGATCAAAGTAATATTAACACAAATAAAATACAATGATATACACACTTTAAATTAGAATGGCATTTCCTCGAATGAAATTCACAAGAATTATTATTATTATTTCATTCAATTTTACAAAACAAGACTTTCTGGACAGACACAACGATTGCTTACTCATCAATACACATCAATGCACAGTTTCAAATCCTTAATTTGATGCCTAACTTATTATGATTGTATTCAACTGAGTTCAGCAAATTTCCACCTTAGCAATATTGTCTTATCTTACTGGAACGTTTCTTTTGGAACAGCAACTGAATTGAATTCAGAACCTCTGATTATAAGACCGGCGCATTCTCAATTGTTACACCAATGAGTCACACAAGTTGAAATTGGCACTTTGATGTCTGATTCAATCAATCTACAAAGCAAACATTTCTGCTTGAAACTATTATTTTATAAAAAATACTAGAACTTCCAAATATTCTTATTAGAGAGAAAATAAATTGAATTTTCATTTAATAAAAGGGGGAAATGAGTAGACTGCTATTATAAAACGACTTTCATAATGAAAAAAATTACTAAATTATTATTATTTCTGAACTCATGTAGGGAACATTACTAATTCGGGGGGCGCTGATTCCGAATCTGAAATCAAAATTCTTCTACTCCCATTTTTTTAGATTTAACTTTCTGTAGAGAGCATTTATCCATTGGACCCGCTAGAGACTCGCAATCGAGAGCCGCTAAACTGTGCATTGAACCAACTAACGCTGAATCTTGATTTTTTTTTAATCCAGCAGCGACCAAGCTGAGCCGCTATCGCATGTGTGCACCGAGCCTTAATGTCTCAAGGCAACGTTTTTTTCTTTACAAGCATACCTTCCTTCACTTGCTTACTTTGCAAAATCGATCCTGATAGAACCACTGAATCGATTTTCAAGCTGAGGTTTTCATTTTACTCACTCAAAGTCGAATTTAACTTCCACTAAATCAATAAGTGTCAATTGGCAGTTTGGTAGTGCGAACTGCCAAAGCATATAACTCATCACAATAATTATTTATTATTCCCTATCAGAATAGCTCAGCAATATCTAAAATTTCATACTTCCTGCCACGGTCATTAACAAAAATGACAGCTATCAATGATGGTTTTCTCCCGATTGTTTTTTAAAGGATTTCTCCCGCCAGGAAAAGATTTTTCAGAAAAAGTCCTCTAAAGCTATATTTTTTAAGAGTTTTAATCTTTATTGTTAGTTTCATTATTTGTATCCATACTTTATTAATTCCTCATTTATTAAGTATATGCTCAAGTATTTATTTATATGTGATCATTGTTAGCTTAAATCCGCATTTTAAACAAATAAAATTCATTCTTCAACCAGGCAGGTGAACAGCTCATCGCAGTTCTATTACCAAAGACACTAATTTTTTTCAAGAGGGTTTTGATTTGGGTTTAAATTATGTTATTATCAAACAGATACATTACATTCAACAGATATAGACTATATAACACAGTTTGTGTGGTCATTTATTGATATTAGTTTGCCAAGTTCTGAAAAATAAGATAAAAAAATTTTCTCGATATTTTTGTGGTGCGGGCCCCTAGGAGCGCGCCTAGTTGGCCTACCCTTAAATCCGGTACTAGAATCGAATTTAAGTTTCTTTAATATCTGTATGGGATACAGAGGTAATCAATTTCTGTAATGGTTTTGATGATAAATCAGTTCTTTGAACCATTTCTTTGAAGCTCAACTTTACTTTGTTCTTCGTGTTTTGAATTGAAAATGGAAGTAAAATAAATGAAAAAATTGACAAGGGAAGGAAACAGGAATCACGAGAACAGATGACGTAAAAAGAAAAAATGGAAGAATAAATAGAAAAAATAAGGACAAGGGGGTGAAGAAGTGAGTAGGAATGGAAGATAGAAAAGAAAAACTATGACTTGTCAAGTTCTTGTAGGGAAAATTCCTTTTTCTAGAACAAGAACAAATTCTTTCAATGAATGGTGACTGGGAAATTAGAAAAAAGGGTAGAATATTTAAAGTGAAGAACAGACAAAGGTATAGAGAGCGTTGGAGAAAAAAGAGCTAAAACGAAAATACATAGAAAAAAAGATAGGAAATTCGGTAGAATAATGAGAAGAGAAAATAAAGGATGGAGAAAAAGAAGAAGAAGAAGGATGTGAATAAAAACCATCTTTGGGTGAAAAACGCAAAAAAGATAGAATCGAGACACGATAATAACATGTAGGAAAAGCTATAAGATGACAGTGGTATTACTCACTTATTAGCTTAATTTATTACTTACAGCAGGGTTTCCCAACAAAATTTTCCTCGGATCCCCTCACCTATCAGCAGTGTTCTGTGAAATTTGCCTTGGCTAAAATCTGAGCACTAAACAGATTACGTGAAATCATCCAGATTATTGTGTCATAATAATTTTATCGTATTGTTAAATTCCAATTTGGTGTTATAGGCTACAGTTTTAAATGAAACATACTCAGTTCAGTTGATTGAAAATTACGAAGCACTATTATAATAAAAGCCAAGTTTTTCTTTTGGAAATTAATAAATAAATGAATAGTGTGTTCATTATCGGTTAACCTTTACAATTTAGGATGAGATGAGTGACTATGATACATGACTATTGAACTTGAGAAGATACGAAAAAATTTTCTTTTGAAATCATACTGTAGATGTTTTTGTAAATTACAAGTGGATACATATCATTATGGAAAATAAATCTGAAAACAAGCTCATCATGACACGTATTTCAAGTCTATTAATTTTTTCACACTACTGCAATGTGATCTTAGTCTATATCATTCATTTATATAAGTTATCCTGTTAAAGAATGAGGGGGCCGTGGGTCTCCCCCCGTGATTTTTGATAAGATGTACCATTTACTACATTTTTCGAGTTGAATAGTGAACGCAGAGCAAGACAGTCTTTCTTGTTTGCTTCGTGTAGGTATCTGTTCAATAAAATCTGTTTTTGTGGAAGTTTAGTGGATTGAGCGTGAATTATTCATCTATGATATTCAGAGTATTTTAACTTTTCGGTCTTTGAAAACAGTATTTTAAATACTGTGCAAGCTGTGAGTGTTGAAGATGAAAGTGAAAAAGATACTAAAATGAAATAAGAGATAGAGATAGTAAAATTATAGAAGAAATAGGAAGATGAGGATGCAGGGAGTAAAAGAGAGAGTAGAATGAGAGAATAGATAAAGAGAAAAGAATAACAAGAGTGAGAAAGAGAGTGAAATGAGACAAGAAATAGAGAGATGTCAATGACAGTAAAAAAGAGAAGAGATCACGAAAAAAGGATGAAGAGAGTAAAATGGGATGAAGGATAGAGAGAAGAGGATAAAAAGGATAGGACGAGTAAAATGAGAAAAAAGATAGGAAGAAAAAAGAGGATTGAAGAACGAATGGAGACGCACAGAAGCAAAGAAGACATTCTGGCAAGTTGGGAAAATGACTATAGCTCGGTTAAAATTGCTTCAGAAATTATGAATTTGGACTTAAATTGTAGATTAGAATGTTTTATACAATTTGAAATTGTACTTATAATTTTTGAACCAATATTGACCTAGCTGGAGTCATTTCCCCATCTTGCCATAATGTCTTCTTTGCTTGGAAAGACTATAGTACTATATTAGGCCCACGTCAGCCGAGACAATGTAAACAGACATGCGCGTGCGTGTGTAGGCTTCTCAGAACTTCAAAGGCTTTGATCTCTTGATCAAAACAATACAACTCACAGAGTAGAAGCGAAGAAAACATTCTGTCAAGATGGGAAAATGACTCCAATGACTCGGTTAATATTGCTTCAAAAATTATAAGTCTAATTTCAAATTATAGAAAACATTCTAATCTACAATGTAAGACCAAATTTATGATTTTTTAGTTAATATTGACCAAGCTGGAGTCTTTTGCCCATCTTGCCAGAATGTCTTCTTTGCATCAGCGCGCAATCATCAACCAATCAAGTCCAACCGCGGCAAGTATTTTTTAGCCGGGAGATTCAAATGGAATGAAATCGCCCAAACGGTTTTTCAGAATTACAGGAGGAAATAGTCATGGAAAAATTCTACAAAAAAACAGGAACATTCCTCTATATATTAGTGTCCTCCCCATAAAAATTCAAGTCAATCTGACTACAAAATAATAAAAAAGTTATTCATATTTTTCGGATTTTATATTTTCATACAGTGAAAGCCCAAGAAATTCCGTGTGACCTACCTAGGTAGTGAACTGAATTTGGACTGCTCATTCAATTTTTGTTAAAAGCTGATTATTTATTGATATTTTCGTATTTCTGAACGCAGGATTGTATTCATGAAGAGTTCCTTCAAACATGTATCATTACAGATAGGTTTTTAATCATACAGATCTTCACTAATTAACAATTTTATTTTACATACGCATATACTCTTGACAATGATATACGCTTTCACGATGTATAATTCGAATTCACTAAATGAACAATCAATAATGTTTTAGAGGATTAGTAAATATTTTATTATTTCACGATGTATAATATTTGAATACTTCTCTTATTTAATTCACTAAATGAACAATCAATAATAGATTTATTGGTTACTTAAGATTTCTATACTTGTAAATATCGATAGATTTTGAGTGGATTCGTAAATATTTTATTGTTAGGGAATTTGCCTTACTCGAAGGCTATCATTTGTTTTTGTTGAACAGCCTATTGAACTTTGCCCTACGGTGGAACAAACCTTCAAATAAATAAATTACCGTTGAATAGCGTCAGGTAAATTCCAACTACCCCAGAAATTAAAAGCAGAAATTATTACAACAATTGACAGGAGATAAGGAGAAGCATCTTGTTATTGTTATTGGCAAAATCTTTGTGACCTTCTAACTCTTTCATCAATTAAGAAAAGAACTCCCCTCACTTAGTTTTGTGAGTATTATGCATGTATATATGTCTGGCTCAACAGCCCAGGAAGGGCCTAGGCCTACCAGCTGGTTGCCAGTTTTTGTGAGTATTTATTTATTTATTTACATTGCCGTCTTAACTTAGTAAAATTTATACCTTATATAAATTTCTTATCTCATTTTTTCAACTCTTCGTCGTTTGAATTATCTCTTCAGAATTAGTGTTATTTGATTGATATTTTAGACTGTTGATGATGGATTTTAATTTGTAGAGAGAAAGCAATTCAATTCAAACTTTGTGAATGAAATACTGAGAGCATAAGTTTTGTTTTTCTTTAAATTTGTGTGTTCATTGTTAAAAGAAAAATTAGAAATTTGAATCAATACACTGTATGGAAGCAATATTTAAATAGATAAAATGAATGAATAGACAGTTGTTAAGAATAGCGTTTAGAGCAATATGACAATGATTCCATAGGTGTTCCAAATTAATTTTTCAAAGTAGAACAATTCTTCTTTCAGTTCCAATATTTCCACTTTATTCCTCATAATAAACTCTTGAAATCCTTATAATTTATCAGTTAGAATGATATCATCATTGATATCAATGAAGCATGTGTGTGCCAATAGCTATTACACAGTAACTACTCATTTTTGGGTTACTACTAAGTGTCACTGTCTTAACAAAAATAGGCCTACATTCAAACTCTAAAGATTAGAAGATTTTCAATTATTCTACTGTATGTAGTTTTCCATTCAAATTACAAACATTTTTTGCTGACTCCTCCGGCTTGGACCACCAGTTAAGAACCGCTGTTTAATACAGCGTTCTTTCCAAAGTATCAATCACATTTGAGTTGGATTGAAATTTCTTTAGTTTCTGTACAAAATACAGAGGTTTCAATGTTAAGAAATTTCTGCCATGACTCCTTTTTTATGGTAAAGCAGTTCATTGGATGTAATCTATCTTTTTTGCGAAGATAGATTCCAAAACAACAACTGACTACACTATTCTGTTCAGTCAATGAATCCACCCCCACCTCTTCCACGGACACGACCTTGATCACTGGTGCACACGCAGACTTCAAGGACGGATTTGCGCGCCAACTATCCCTAACTAATTTAATATATACTATACTCTGTCCAAGCAAGGAAGACATTCTGGCCAAATGGGATAATAACTCCTGCTTGGTCAATATTTGTTAAAAAATGTACAAATTTGGTCTTAAATTGTAGATCAGAATGTTTCCTACAATTTGAGACCACATTTATAACTTTTGAACCAATATTGACCAAGCTGATGTAATTTTCCCATTTTGCCAGAATGTCTCCTTAGCTTTGACAGACTATACATCTGCAATACATCTACTATATATAATGGAGTACTATATTTCGTGTCTGAGACAATGGAAACGAAAACATTCGCTTGCAGGTGTTGGTTTCTTGGAAGATCGAAAGGCTCTTTGATCTTTTGATCTAGCCCTACTCGCAGAGTAAAAGCAAAGAAGACATTCTAGCAAGATGGGAAAATGACTCAAACTCGGTCAATATTGCTTCAAAAATTATAAGTCCAATTTAAAATTGTAGAAAACATTCTAATCTACAATTTCAGACCAAATTTATAATTCTTGAATTAATATTGACCGAGCTATAGTCTTTTGCCCATCTTGCCAGAATGTCTTCTTCGCATCAGCGCGCAATTATCAGTCAACCGCGCCAAGTATTTTTTAGCCGGGATATTCAAAAGGAATCGAATCGCTCGAACGGTTTTTTGGACTTGGAGGGGGGGTGGAGCCGTGGAAAAATTTTACAAAAAAAACAGGAACATTCCTCTCTATATTATTGTCCTTCCCATAAATTTTGAAGTCAATCTGACGACAAATAAAAGAGTTATTCATATTTTTCGGATTTTATATTTTCATACAGTCAAAGCCCAAGAAATTCCATGTGACCTACCTAGGTAGTAGTGAACTAAATTTGGACTGCTCATTTAATTTTTGTTAAAAATTGATTATTTATTGATATTTTCGCATTTCTGAACGTATGATTGGGTTCATGAAGAGTTCTTTCAAACATTTTATATCATTACAGATAGATTTTAAATCATACAGATCTTACCTAAATAACAATTTTATTTAATACAAACGTATATTCTTGAGAACGATATACGCTTTCACGATGTATAATTCGAATTCACTAAATGAACAATCAATAATGTTTTAGAGGATTAGTAAATATTTTATAATTTAGAATTCGCGTTACTAAAGGCTTTCTTTGAAAGGCATTCATTTGATTATTTGAGTAGGCTATAGTAACAGTTTCTTACTTGTTTTACTGCATTCGACTTATTATTTTATTGTAAATAATAAGTTATTTTTTTGTGAAGTGAATCAATGCAATAGACTGAGTGGAGATACTTGGAATAATATTAATATTGTTTTGTAATCTATATCTCTAAAATCGAAATGGCACTGACTGACTGTTTCACTGATTATTCAGAACAGAATGTGTTCAAATTTGGCAGGCATGTTTACGTGGACTTTTAGACGCGCCCTAAGAACGTATTTTCGAAACTTCCAAGGAAACGCGAATTTTTCTAATAGGCTTTTAGCTTTTTCTCAGATTTTTCGAGAACCAATCGGCAGAAGATGTTGAAATTTGGTGGAGAGGTTCGTTTTATAGTTCTATAAAATGTTCTGATCAAGAAATGTTGATATCCTTTCGAGATTAAGCCAGTAATAAGGTTTCTCCAAAATTTTAGCTGTATTGCGTATTGCATATCTTCTGCCTTGATCCGACCAATCCTTATAATGTAAATTCAATAATAGCAAGGTAGGCTATTTTATTATGTAGTTCGAAGATATGAATCAAGATTCAAACTGTTTTCAATATAGGCCTAGATGTTTCCTCAGTTACTTTTGCGTTCTGATATGAGTTATTTTAGATTTTTCTAGAACCAATAATGAACTCGAATCGTTCAAACTTTATTCACTGGTTCAGATCACGTATATTAGAAATTATTCTCATGTTCATCCAAAGTTTTATAGTTCGAATCTCAACACTTGAAAATAACTGGCGAATGGGATTAGACCCTGTTTGAGTGTATGATGAACAAAACAAATCCGTTTAAACGAGATTTGCAGGCAAGAGAAGCGAGCCTGTTTGACACATTTAACACACTGCTGACACTGCCGGGGGTCCAGGGGGCGATCGGGCAGAGCTTGCCGAAGCGAGACTGCCGGCTAGTTATTAAGAAAATATTACTAGTAGGTGTTCATTTTTTTCTGACATTAGAAGAACTACTGCTATTACACCCAGCTTTTTTAACTGTGGTGTAGAAATTAATATTTCAAGAATCTTACAGTCAAATCATTGCAAAGTATTCCAACTAAGTACCGTTTATTTGATTGTTTCTTCTCCATAACTATTGAGAAATATTTTCAATAATGTTGGGGAAAATTTCCAAGAAAAAGTAGCTTATCCGATCCGAATTAATAATGATCTTAACAGTAGAGTTTGATATTCTTTCTTATTTTATAAAATAAATCAACAATGAAGTTTTTGTTAATTCAATGTTTTCTCAGTTGTTTGAACAGTTCCAAAAAATACTGATCCAGATCCAGCAAGGATTTCAAGTACACTGCCAACAAGGATTTCTTGTATATAACACTGCCAACTTGGATTCTTCAAATTGTACAAACAAGAAGAAACTTTGAAATAAAAATGTCCATCAGATTCTAGACTGTCTTGTACTATAATAAATAGAGTAAATGAGAATGTGTTGATGATGTAATAACTTTCCACAGTATTGTAGCATTGGAAACTTGTTTTTAAAAAGTCAGCAGTCTGCTCTTCTTGTCCAGTCTATAATTTCAACAAGCATCAGCATTATTCAATTAGTACTATGAAACAATGCTGGTCTGGTCTCTAGCCTAAAATATTCTACTTCCGTTCACAAATAATGCAGGCCTCCTGGAATAATGAAATAATGCTTGAACTTCCATTCACATAGCCTATTCATTTTCCTAAAAATACTACAGATCTGTTTCTTCTAGAAATGGTTTGTTTATAGGACTTTATTGAAAAAAACACTATTAGAAAAATATTTGTAAAAACTTAAGTGTCTGAATTTATCTATATTATTTAAGATTGGGAGACTAACTCCTTATAGTCGATGGAGCATTTTCATTTACTATATCATATGGAAAGGCATAGGGGGGTTTAAACCCCAAAGGGGGATTTTTTCAGACGGAAGTATGTGGGGCATCCCTTAACACCTCGTGATTTCACTGATGATTTTATAACCTGTACTGTTATTGCATGAATGCTACCGCTGTGATTGAGCTGCTCAGCAATCTGGCAACATCGCCGGATGCCGAAAGCGCCTTAAAGTGAAAATTTGAAGTAGTGTATATTCAACCGGACGTCACATTGTCGTCAAAATGTATGAAAATATATACCGGACGCACCTTTGTCTTCAGAATGAAAGGAGCTCGAATTGTCGGCAGGGTGGATGAAAAAAATCGATTTTTATTTTCAAGTTTTTCAAAAAAACAAAGTAAAAAATCGAAGTGGAACACATACAAAACCTAATATACATGCATGAAAAACCAATATACTCTTCGATTTCAAGGAGATGCCAAATTGTAGGCATTATGAAAGGATGCCAAAATGATAGTGGGATGTATATATATATATATATATATATATATATATATATATATATATATATCCTTATTCGAGCATCTCTTGTACTCCTGCATATTACTGTTCACTATACTTAGGGCCGGTTGCACGTACGTTCTGTTGGTTTAATCAGCGTTATTTCGCCGTGTCAAAGTGGAAAAACGTTCAAATGAATAAAGTATTGAAATGTGATAGTAGTAGCAAAATATTCAAATGCACTTATTCAAATAGATATTAGAATCAATAATTATCTCATTATTGTATAAATTATTTATTTATTAAAACAAAACATGATCTGGAAATTGCATGCTTATACAACTTAATTGTTGTAAGGTTGGTAGTACCACAAAAATCGAAAACTTTCAGCTGCTATTGTTTTCAGATATTAAAAATTTAATCACCAGCTGATGGTTGGGTTAAAATCTTTAACGCCTCAAACTCTGGTCGATTAGTTTAGTACTGTAAAATTAGTATTCAATTCTAGTTAACCAGCCCCTGACCTGTTAAATTATAAAAAACCGCCATTGAAATTTTCCATAACCTCATTTATATAATTACCTCAATGATAATAAATCTTAACTTGATTCATGAATTCAAAGGTTAGTAATATTTTTAGGCATTAAAATTTAATGTAAATGATGTGTCATCAAGTTTTGTAAACGAAACTATTGAAACTCAAGGCTTTTTTATAATTTATATGTTTCTATTCTCTATTTGAGTTGAGTTAGTTTGCCGTTGCTACAAGATGTCGTTATCCAGGCTTAACAGCGTTAAAAGTTAACGAAGTTACGAACAACCGGCCCTTAATATACCTGTTTCATAGTAGGCCCTATTATAATGTATGAAGTGCATTACAGCATATAACAAAGACAAAGTCTGTCCAAGCAAACAACACCCTCTTGCTTGATGAGAAAATTACTCCACCTCGGTCATATTGGTCATATTGGTTCAAAAATGATTGATTTGGTCTTAAATTGTAAGAAACTGTCTGATCTACAATCTGAGATCGAATTTATACTTCTTGAACGAATATTGACCTAGCTGGAGTCATTTCCTCAACTTGGCAGAGGGTCTTCTTTGCTTGAAAAGACTATACCATATATGTAGCATATAACAAAGAATAGTGATATAGTCTATCCAAGCAAACAAGACCCTCTGGCTTGATGAGAAAATGACTGCAGCACGGTCAATATTGGTAAAAAATTGATAGATTTGGTCTCAAATTGTAGACATAACTCTGATCTACAATTTGAGACCAAATCAATGTTTTTTGAACCAATATTGACCGAGCTGGAGACATTTTCTCATCTTGTCAGAATGTCTTCTTAGCTTGTACAGCAGACTATACAGACACATTGTGCTAAACCCTAGTTTCACCAATACTTGTAACTACTTACTACTTGAAGTAACTTCCGAATTGTACATCCTATATTATACGTGCTATGCCAATTCGGAAGTTATATTATAATAGAGTATTATTGTGGTTGTGACTATCTAAGCCAAGGCCACGCGGCATTTCCTCTTCAATTTATACGATGTTCAGTATAGTAAGTTATGCAAATCGAATGGAATCACACAACGTGTAAATGTTAATTCAATTTTAGAATTAGGTGTGGAGTTGGGCCTGTGTCATGAACACATGAGTCATACACCCGCATGGTATAACTGACTCATGGCTAAAAGTGTATTATCTATTGATTTTCTCATGGAGTTTTTCTAATATGGCTCATAAACTCATAACTAACTCATGAAGTATTGAAGTATAGGCCTTATAAACTCATTCTCACTTTCTATCCAACTATTTAAATCATGAATCCTATTTAACTCTAATAGAATAGAATATGTTTTATTCCTTAAAGTACAATATACAATATACAAATATACAATTGGAAACGTTAATCAAGTACAACAATCATGAATGAAACAATAACATGATAAAATATTAACAAAATGACATGAAAACAATATCAGTGATTAACAGGAATTAAAAGTAACTTTGAATAATTCCATTATTCGTATTGAGAAACTCAGACAGTGAAAAGAGGGGATTATCAGTTCAAGTTTGAGCTGATTCAAAGGAATTGATCTCAACGAAAAGGGAAGCTTATTAAATATTTTCAAAGAAACAATTCTTGAACTCATTTAGGTTCTCCTCAGCCTGGCATGAGGTATTTCAACGCAGTATCTATATGTAACGCGTGTTATGATCATGGAAATCCTTTCTACAGAGGATAGAGACTAAATTTCTCTTTACATTTATTGCTAGTAAAAATACAATTAAGCTATAAATGGTCATTATTTTATTTTCTATGAACATTGGTTTACAGTGTTGTAAATGATTGACATTGCAAATAACTCTCAATGCCTTCTTTTGGAACACCAGTATTTTATATACCTCGGTTATGTAGGCCTACCTCATAGACTGATAAAGTCTTAAGCCTTCTGAACTCAGTATCACTATCTAACTAAGTAACTAAGCTCTAAGCACTAAGTAAACTTAACTCATAACCTGGTAAAGTTTCAAGCCCTCTTTACAAGACGAATTTTTTATAAGCCACCTATTTTGAGTCCAAAAATGATACACAATCATAGAGGAAGGAAGCTCATTGACATTCGTACCCACGAAACAGGTGAAGTGTTCGTATCTTTCACTATACAGCACTTCAACTGCTTGATTGACATAGATTAATATTTACAACGCGGTGTTGCAAAGTAAGGTTAGCTTATTTGACAATGCCGAAAATCGGAAGGGGAAAATTACCATTGGCTATAATTTTTGAAACTATATTGACCGGGCTGAATCTTGAATCTTTATATTGAATTTTCTCATCTTGTCAGAATGTTTTCATTGCTTGAACAGACTATACGTGTAAACAATAGTACTCTACCCTATTCTAATTCCACCACTGTTTGTAACAACGTTGAAACGTTGTATTTTATTAATTATCATTATTTTTATTAATTCAGCTTGAAAAATACACAAATAAGGTTCGAATGATCTCAAAATGTTCAATCAAATACGTAAGAATCAACTTCTTTCAACGTAGCTGCGTTATGATTGGTTCGGGCGTGGCTTGGAAGTGAGCCCCGAGCCCCGATTGGCTGTAAGCTTCTCCCACTTCTGAGACTTCTCCCACCCTTCCCCCACCGGGAGCTCTCATCGTCTGTTAGCTCCTCCCACTTTTAAGCCGGCCCCTCCTTTCTCGCCTCTTATCTTACCTTTTATTTCTAGTAAATGAAATCATTTCATTATAGTCAAACATATTAATAGTCGGTCCAAGCGAAGAAGACCTTTTGGAAAGATGAGAAAATGACTCCAGCTCGGTCAATATTGGTTCAAAAATATCAACTTTAATATTAAATTGTAGATCAGAATGTTTCCTACAATAGAGATCAAACCAATCATTTTCGAACCACTATTGACCGAGCTGGAGTCATTTCCTCATCTTGCCAGAGGGTCTTCTTTGCTTCGACAGACTATAGAAAACTTGTTCTATGAGAATGTGAAGACACTCCATTCATACAGCTATTGAATTTTATTGAAAGTTTATGATTATTGTTGAGTACTCAGGTCATAATCTTTGTAAAATGAATTGAATAATTACTATAGTCTGTCCAAGCAAAGAAGACCCTCTGACAAGATGGGAAAATGACTCAAGCCATGACTCGGTCAATATTGGTTCAAAAATCATCAATTTGATCTTGATTTGTAGTCAACAATTTGATCTACTTTTAAGAGCGGGTGGTAGTGGACGGCAAACTGCCGAACGGCAAAATCAAGCCCCATAAGAACAATGTAATTTTTATCAATCTCTTGGAGCAGATATTGCCTCTATTTATGGACAGAATTCCACGTTCTTTATCTCATTGGAAAGAGAATTTAAATCTCCAGGGGTGTTACTTTTTACTTTTTCGATTTTTAGTTCATTTTAATAATTATCGTATAATTAAAAAAGTGTTGAACTGTAATTATTGAAATGAACTAAAAATTGAAAAAGTAAAAAGTAACGCCCCTGGAGAATTAAATTCTCTTTCCAATGAGATAAAGAACGTGAAATTCTGTCCATAAATAGAGGCTCTATCTGCTCCAAGAGATTGATAAAAATTACATTGTTCTTATGGGGCTTGATTTTGCCGTTCGGCAGTTTGCCTTCCACTACCACCCACTCTTAAGACCACATTTATAATTCTTGAACAAATATTGACCAAGCTGGAGACATTTTCCCATCTTGCCAGGGTTCTTCTTTGCTTGGACAGACTATACCAAAAAGTTAAGATTTATCTTGATTTTTCTATTTGTGTTTCATCTGGCTTATATTCAACTTCTGCCTATTCAACTTAAAAATACCTTAACTTTGTTCAAATGCTCTCAAAATGTTCAATCATTGAGAAAATAGTATCATAATTTTTCTAATATGGCGGTGATTAATGAGCATTGCAAGTGTCTCGTATCATAACGAGCTTGCTTACTGTATCAATTTTGGACTCTGTATCATTACTGCGTATCAAAAATTCGCTGTGTAAAGAGGCCGTTAGGCGTTTTCTTTGTGTTCCAATATTCAACAAAATATTCAATTGAATAGTTTGTGCTAATGAATGAGTAATCTCTATTTGATTCTGTACCTTGATTCTGCTTGTTAAGGTGTATAAAACGTTTTTTAAGTATAGTCTGTCCAAGCAAAGAAGAGCCTCTGGCAAGATGGGAAGATGACTCCAGCTTGGTGAATATTTGTTCAAGAATTATAAATGTGGTCTTAATAGAAGATCAAATTGTTCCCTACAATTTGAGATAAAATTGATAATTTTTTTAACATATACTGACCGAGCCTGAGTGATTCTCCCATCTTGCCAGAGGGTCTTCTCTGCTTGAACAGATTATAGTTGTGAATGTGATATATTGTGGTAGTTATCCATATTAAATGAGAAGACAAGATGTTGTCAAACCACTGATTTATTAAAAAATCGTAATACCGGTAATATCATAATATCGGTTGTTACACCATTATCTGTGTTTACCAGCTTAGAGATTGATAATGGTGTAACAACCGAAACCGGTATCTCAATTTTTTTATAAATCAGTGGTTTGACAACTTTTTGTCTTTTCATTTGATATATAAAACGTAATACAGTAGAACGCCCATTATCCGATTTGTGGGTCATGATCCATTTTGTGGGTTAAGTGGAAGAGGGGGCTTGCATGCCTCAACTTCGCCCACATACTCTTGTAAAATTTTTACAGAGTGTAAATAAAGTCATTTTATATATCTATCTATCCGAAGTAATTGGGACCGGGGTCAATTCGGATAAGCAAAAATTCGGATAATTGGACATGTGTTAGAGCAATGTTTCAAACTTGGAATGAAACTTGTTATTACATTTGAAAAGTGCAGAATAATGATGTTGAATTAATATGGAAAGCGAAACAAATATACTGTACTAAACTACAGTACTGTAAGTATACAATTCGAAAAAAGTAAGAAAAGCTACCATCACGTCATAAACGCTGGCTTTCAATTTATTACTACGCTTAAAACCGATTCGGATAATTGGCAATTCGGTTAATCGGCGTTCATATAATCGGCGTTTGGATAATCGGCGTTTGGATAATCGGCGTTCGGATAATCGGCGTTTGGATAATCGGCGTTCCACTGTGAGGTAGTTCTTTGTACTTCGTTCTAGTTTTTGTTAGAAATTCTAAAATTCCAATTTTAACTGAAAAATGTTTTTTCAATAAAAACAAATAAAGTTACTCTACTTCACTCTATTCTGCTATTTTTCATGGACTGGACACAAGTCACAGAAAAACACTACTTCCTCTTGAATAATTATTATTGAGAGAAATAAACTTCAAGTTCATGGTAATGCTGACCATTGCACTTTTTAAATAACGACCGATATTTCATCCACTCTCCGTGTATAGTCTATCCAAGCAAAGAAGAACCTCTGGCAAGATGGGAGAACGACTCAAGCTCTGTCAATATTGGTTCAAAAATTATCTATTTGATCTCAAATTGTAGGAAACAATTTCATCTACTATTAAGACCACATTCAAAAATCTTGAACAAATATTGACCAAGCTGGTGTCATTTCCCATCTTGCCAGAGGCTTTTCTTCGCTTGCACATACTATAGTAGCCAGCAGCCATTGGAGGGTGAAGAGTCGCCCAAGAGCACTTTGCTGATTAATTGGATCGTTTCGCCGAAGCTGGCAAGAGCTATGCAAAGTATCGGACACATCAGTTGCGCTAATTGCCTATACAAAGCAATCAAGGCGCTTGTTTGTGACCCACCCATCATTAGTAAACTGTGAGGTGTGTGTGTGTGTGTGTGTAGCACGCTGTGACCCATGACAAGTTTAATTGTCACGACATGCTAGAGAGCATATACTGGTAGTCTAACCAAGCAAAGAAGACATTCTGGAAAGATGGGAAAATTAATCCAGCTCGGTCAATATTGGTACAAAAATTTTTAATTTGGTCTCAAATTGTAGATCAGAATGTTTCCTACAATTTGAGACCGTATTGAAAATATTTGAGCAAATATTGACCTAGCTGGAGTAATTTCCCCATATTGCCAGAATGTCTTTTTAGCTCGGGCAGATTTTAATGGCAAGCTCTTTTTACAGCAATTTATTTATTATTGTTTTCAGCTTTCGTTCACCCAAAAATAATAGCGCTATCAAACTCTTCCGAGCATTTTTGTGTTTTGTGGTTCGGGAGTAGATTGCTGGGTATTAAAAAAGGTTCAATTTCAGGGATCAGGAGTATAGTGGTTATCTTCATTAGTGGAAAGTTTTTAAGCCGTGTACGTATAGTCTGTCCAAGCAAAGAAGACCCTCTGGCAAGATGGGTGAATGAATCCAGCTCGGCCAATATTGGTTCAAAACCTATAAATTTGATCTTAAATTGTAGGAAACAATTTGATCTACAATTTGAGATCAAGTCAATATTTTTGAACCAATATTGACCGAGCTGGAGTCATTTCCCCATCTTGCCAGAGGGTCTTCTTTGCTTGGACAGACTATACATGTTCAATTTTCTCATTTAATCCTATGCAATGAAAAAGCTTCGATACAGAAGGTGAGGTCAAAAATTAAATGGTATGCTGCAGCCTCATATGTTTGGAGTAGAACACATGAAAATTGTCCAGTGAGGCTTGATGCAACGTTGCCAATTCAGCTGATTATAGAAAAAAATATTTATGAACTTATAATTCACCTACACCTGAAGGTGACGAAATATCAACTGTCTATAAGTGAGGGGGCGATAAGGATCTGTTCCAGTTTTAATTATACTATTTAAATGCGGTTTACTCTAGTGTGAATGTGTATAGGTGATTTGCGAGGAAATAATATAAAAAATAAGAATTAATAAAAATTATTGTAAAACAAATTCTGTATAATCCACACTCAATTTTTTAACTGTTAAACATTCATAATAATGAACTTGAAAACTAGTAAATACGTTAATAACTTTCACTTTTTAAGAACAGTACTCACGATTTTGTTACTAGTCGAACGCGTTTCGTGGCACTGAGCCACTTTTGTACTAGATACTCTAGTTACTGTTTGTAAGTACAAGGAGTAACTAGATCACTCTGGTTACTGTTTGTAACTAGTATCTTAACCCCTCTACTGAGTATCTAGTCACTCTAGTTGATAGAATGTAAGTAAACTAGATTAAGGTACTTATCGTAACTAGGAAATATTTGATTTGCTTAATTGAAACCCTTAACTGAGAATCAATAGTTACTCCTTGTACGCTGAAGATGTGGCTCAGTGCCACGAAACGCGTTCGACTAGTAACAAAATTGTGAGTACTGTAAATGTTATTAACATATTTAATAAAGTTATTAATGATCAACAGTTCAACTAGGATGAAGACAAAAGAAGATAATAATAATCGCCTACACAATTCGATAATTACAAATTTTGTGTTCTCTGTAACATCTGCAAGAATTTTTAGAGAAAGACTGGAAACGAAGTGCGAAGCTGCGAGGAAGAAGAAGAAGAAGAAGAAGAAGAAGAAGAAGAAGAAAGAAGAAGAAGAAGAAGAAGAAGAAGAAGAAGAAGAAGAAGAAGAAGAAGAAGAGGAAGAAGAAAAAGAACGGAGAAGAAGAAGAGGAAGAAGAAGAATAACAACAACAACAACAACAACAACAAAGTAGAAGAACGGAGTAGAAGGAGAACGGAGAAGAAAAAGAACGGAGAAGAAGAAGAGGAAGAAGAAGAATAACAACAACAACAACAACAACAACAACAACAACAAAGTAGAAGAACGGAGTAGAAGGAGAACGGAGAAGAAAAAGAACGGAGAAGAAGAAGAAGAAGAAGAAGAAGAAGAAGAAGGAGAAGAAGAAGAAGAAGAAGAAGAAGAAGAAGAAGAAGAAGAAGAAGAAGAAGAAGAAGAAGAAGAAGAAGAAGGAAGAAGAAGTAGAAGAAGAAGAAGAAGAAGAAGGAGGAGAAGAAGAAGAAGAAGAAGAAGAAGAAGAAGAAGAAGAAGAAGAAGAAGAAGAAGAAGAAGAAGAAGAAGAAGAAGAAGAAGAAGAAGAAGAAGAAGAAGAAGAAGAAGAAGAAGAAGGAGAAGAAGAAGAAGAAGAAGAAGAAGGAATAAGAGGGAAAAAGAGATAGAAAGTGTGGAAGATTGAGGATATTTGTGATCTTTTGTTTAGAAGTTGGATCTCTTTGAGGGTTGAGAGCCAAACTAAGGTGAAGTTCGCGCAAGCTGAGAAGACACGCCGGTACAATATAAAGTTACTGTGACGAAGTGTCTTCTCAGCTTGCGCCGACTTAACCTTTTAAAGAGCAGAAGGAAAGTTTAGCACAGTCGGCTTCAGTTTTCAAACTCAATAAATTATTACGGCTTCAACACTTCAACGCGGATTTGAAATGTTGAATGAAATACACGAAGGAACTAAACTTTATTTGAAAACAAAAAAAAAAAAATGAGACTTTGCCACAATCGAACTTTATTTTCCAATCAAATTAAAAATTAATGTACAGTATAGTCTGTCCAAGCAAAGAAGACCCTCTGGCAAGATGAGAAGATGACTCCAGTTCGGCCAATATTGGTTTAAAAAATATTGATTTGGTCTCAAATTGTGGATCAGAATGTTTCCTACGTTTGAAACCAAATAAACAAGTTTTTAAACAATATTGACCGAGCTGGAGTCATTTTATCATCTTGCCAGAGGGTCTTCTTTGCTTGGACAGACCATAGCAGAGGATTATTAATTAAAACCGATCGATTCCAGTTGAAACAGAGAAAAATTGATAAAATAAAGTTCTCTCTTAGAAGAGATCCAGAGGCTCTTCTTTGCTTGAACAGACAAATGTGAAAAATATGAAACTATATGAAATAAAATATGAAATTTGCAAATATGAAACTTGCATCTCAATTATAATAATTTATTCCAAGAGAAATATGAAATTGCCTGCTTTAATTTAATTCAATAGTAGGGTGGTGTTGGGGTAGAAGGAGGATAGGAAGATGAAGAGAGAATGAAGGAGAGGAGAAATAAGGAAAAGAAGAAAAAACCAAAAAAAAAGAAGGAGGGAAGATGAAGGGTCAAGGAAGAAGGAGGATGGGAAAAGGAAGGAGGAAGAAGAAGAAGAAGAAAAAAAGTAACAAATAAAGAAATAGAAAAGGAAAAAGGAAGAAAGTAGAAGGTAGAAGGGGGAGGAAGGAAGAAGGAAGAAAAAAGAAGGAAAAAGTAAGAAGGAAGAAAGTAGAAGGTAGAAGGAGTGGGGAAGGATGAAGGAAGGAGGAAGAAGAAAAAAGGAAGAAGGAAGAAGGTAGAAGGTAGAAGGATGGGGGAAGGAAGAATGAAAAAGGAAGAAGGAAAAAAGAAAAAGAAAAAGAAAAAGGAGAAAGAAAGAAAGAAAAAGAAAGAAAGAAAGAAAGAAAGAAAGAAGAAAGAAGAAAGAAGAAAGAAAGAAAGAAAGAAAGAAGAAAGAAAGAAAGAAAGAAAGAAAGAAAGAAAAAGAAGAAAGAAAGAAAGAAGAAAGAAAGAAGAAAGAAGAAAAAAAGAAGAAGAAGAAGAAGGATAAAAAAAAAGGAAGAAAAGAAGAAAGAAGAAAGAAAGAAGAAAGAAAGAAAAAGAAAAGAAAAAGAAGATAAAGAAGAAGGTTTTTCAAGGACGAAAGGAAGAAGAAGGAGTAGTAGAAATAGAAGGAGGAGGAAAAACGAAGAAGAAAAATGCGAAGAGGAAGAAGAGAAATAACAGAAAGACGAAGAAGAAATGTTGTAGAAGAAGAAGGAGAAGAAGGAGAGAGAAGAGAATGAAAGAAAGAAGCTTGGGAAGTAGAAGGATAGGAAGATAAGAAAAAGATGAGGAAGAAAAATAAAAAAGGCGAAGAAGGAGAAATTTTGTCTTTTTCTCTTCCTGAGGAAGAAAGAGGAGGAAGAAAAGAAGAAAAGAATGTAGTAGAAGAAGAAGAAGAAAGAAGTAGAGGAAGAAGAGAGCAAAGGAGGAGAAGATGAGAAAGAAGAAGAAGAAGAAGAAGAAGAAGAAGAAGAAGAAGAAGAAGAAGAAGAAGAAGAAGAAGAAGAAGAAGAAGAAGAAGAAGAAGAAGAAGAAGAAGAAGCAGAAGAAGAAGAGGAAGAAGAAGAAGAAGAAGAAGAAGAAAAAGGGGGGGGGGGGGGGGGGGGGCGGGGGGGGTGTGTGTGTGTGTGTGTGTGTTGTTATGATTGTTTTTGTGTGTGTGTGTGTGTGTGTGTGTGTGTGTGTGTGTGTGTGTGTGTGTGTGTGTGTGTGTGTGTGTGTGTGTGTGTGTGTGTGTGTGTGTGACGACGACGACTTGTGTGTGTGTGTGTGTGTGTGTGTGTGTGTGTGTGTGTGTGTGTGTGTGTGTGTGTGTGTGTGTGTGTTGGTGTGTTTGTGTGTGACGACGTGTGTGTGTGTGTGTGTGTGTGGGGGTGTGTGTGTGTGTGTGTGTGTGTGTGTGTGTGTGTGTGTGTGTGTGGTGTGTGTGTGTGTGTGTGTGTGTGGGGTGTGTGACGACGCGACGGTGTGTGTGTGTGTGTGTGTGTGTGTGTGTGTGTGTGTGTGTGTGTGTGTGTGTGTGTGTGTGTGTGTGTGTGTGTGTGTGGGGTTGTGTGTGTGTGTGTGTGTGTGTGTGTGTGTGTGTGGTGTGTGTGTGTGTGTGTGTGTGTGTGTGTGTGATGATGATGATGATGATGATGATGATGATGATGATGATGATGATGATGATGATGAGATGATGATGATGATGATGATATATTCCGAGCGGGAGTCATTTTTTCATCTTGCCAGGGGGTCTTCTTTTGTTTGGGACAGACCATGAAGGGGTTATTAATTAAAACCGATCAATTCAAGTTGAAACAGAGAAAAATTGATAAAATAAAGTTCTTTTTTAAAAGGGAATCCAGGGCTTTTCTTTGCTTGAACAGACAAATGTGAAAAATAGAAACTATATGAAATAAAATATGAAAAAATGAAACTTGCATCTCAATTCTAATAATTTATTCCAAAAGAGATATGAAATTGCCTGCTTTAATTTAATTCAATGTAGGGGGGGTGTTTGGGGTAGTAGGAGGATAGGAAGATAAAGGGAATGAAGGAAAGGAGAAATAAGGAAAAAAAAAAAAAAAGAAGGAGGGAAAAAAGGGGGAAAAGGGAAAAAGGAGGATGGGAAAAAAAGGGGAAAGAAGAAGAAGAAGAAAAAAAATAACAAATAAATAAATAGAAAAGGAAAAAAGGGAAAATGGTAGAAGGTAGAAGGAGGGGGAAGATGAAGGGAAGTATGATAAAGAAGAAAAAGGAAGAAGTGGAAGAAGGTGAAGCAGAAAGATGGGGATAGTAAGGAAGAACGAAAAAGGAAG